>ML789547.1:206789-223258 GCA_009831015.1 Picea engelmannii
TTTTTACAATAGACGAGAATGCCAAAAGTCCTAGACATCCAAAAACCTAACCCTAGGAGATGAAGCGCCAAAAGTCATGTGGGCCCCGTTTGGGTAAGTGAGTACATCAACTTCCCGGGGTCATAACTTTTGCATACGATATCCATTTTAGGCGTGTGATAGCTCGTTGGAAAGATCTATCCGAGGCATACAATGCTCAAGACAAAATAGCATCATAAATTGCATTATATTGGAGAAACATACCCAAAAAAACATCGTTTAGGGCCTCAAAATGGCCCCGGAAGTTCAGGACCCGAAAAACAACTGCTAAAAATAGTAAATTGTCAAAATTGCTAGAAAGTCGTTTTGAGCCATTTGGAAAAGGTGGGTGGCCACCGATATCCACCTAGATCAATCCTCCCTCCTTAGGAAGAAATGGTCTCCATTGCGTTGAGTTCCCGGGGGAGAGGGAAAAGCATTTGTTGAATCTGCATCTTGGTGAGCAACTTGTCTTGCTAGAGACGTCGCGCTGCTCAGTTTGTGGAAATCTGTCACGAACCTGTTGTGGTTGAAGTTGCTCAACAAGTCAAGATACATGAGAGGATGATGTGCATAAGGAATATTTGCACTTTGCTGCAGCCTTGTCGACCTGCTTCTGTTGGATAGAAGGTGCTTGGGGCAAGGCTGTGGTAGTTGCAGTGTCCTTTTGTTCTCCTTTTGAATAGATTGTGAAGAAGCTGAATTTTGCAGTATGAGATACTACCTTGCGGAACTTTTTAGGTGGAACATTAGTCGGAACTACCTTTGGTATTCTATAGAGATGACCCCCCAAAGTAATAATGACACTACGAGGCCGAGACTCATAAATAGCATGGCGTCTCCACATATATGGTTGGCCCAAGAGAACATCACAGACATACAGTGGGGAAACATCACATAATACCTCATCCTTGAAGGATTGGATGTTGTATGACAATCGACATTGTTGGTTGACATGGAGATCTCGTCCTTGCCGAAGCCACCCGATGTTGTATGGCTGCGGGTGTGGTGTTGTCGACAATCCCAACTGTTTGACGACCTCTGCTGAGATGAGGTTCTTCTGGCTTCCGCTATCAACAACAAAATGCAGCGGGGTCCCCTTCACCCACATCTGTGAATGAAAAAGGCGCTCCCCCTCTTCAGAATCTATTGGTTCTTCTGGTTGAATTGTTGCGATCGTGACAGTAGGAGTGGGATCTATGTCAATGATCTGTCCTTTACCATTATTTTCAGAATCATATTCTGAATCATGGTTCAGCTCTTTGTCTTTGATCTCGGCCACCAATGACTATTTTGAGCGACATTCATCGGTGTTGTGCCAAGGGATTTTGTGGAACTTGCACCATTTTTTGGTGTCCTTCTTTGTCTTCCCGTGACACTTCTTTTCCTGTGTCTTGGAATGGTTTTCGGGAGATTGTTTGTTCGGGCCGTCTTTGTCATACTTTGGTTGTTGCGGATTTGCAGACCCGAATTCTCGTTTGTTCTGGTGCTTAAATTTCTGCTCAATTTTAACATCATATCGATAAGCAGCACTAAATGATGAGATGTCCAGAAAATCCATTTCAGTTTGGATGTATCTGTGTAGAGCCCCACGGTATTTCAGAACCAAATGTCGCTCAGAGTCTTTGATACCCAGCTTGGTGAGCAAGGTATGGAAGATATTGGTGAACTCTGAAACTGCTTGGTCCCTCTCTTGCCGCAGTGTGGTCCATCTCATGTATTGGTCCTCATAGTTGCCAACACGGTAATACTGTTCTTTACCGCATCCACAAAAAAATCCCAAGTGGGATCGGCCCCATATATTCCAGACTTCTCTGTGGAACTTTGATCCCAGTAAGTTTCTCACCAATATTTGACATGAGGGAGAGCTTTAAGGAGTGCGAAGGTGATCTTTTCTTTGTTGGAAAAATTGTGAACAGAGAAATAACCTCTAGCAGAATTAACCATTTTTCTAGGGCTTCTGCATCTATCTGTCCTTCAAATACAGGAATATCAAAGTTGACTTGTACCTTGAAAGGCGAGGTGCCTCAAAAGTGGTCGATTGATGAAGATGCACCTGATGCTATCAACAGGAATTGAAGGATGTGGGCAAAATTCTCCATCATTTTGTCCCTCTGTCGCGTGGGAGCTTGCTCAAGCAATAGATTGATAGTATCGACTGCTCCGTCGTTTTTCTTTTCTTCCGCCATTGAGGGTTTCTTGGGTGTGTGAGAGCGATTGTCTTCAAGAGAGACAAGCTCGAGACCCAAATTGATTTACTCGGACCTCGTCAGGGACATGCACTGAAAAAACGATCAAGAGCAGCCTGCTCTGATACCACTGATCCGAATTATTTTCGGCATGAAATGAGATCGGAGATATAATAAATAAATGCACAGAGATATCGTAGATATTCAATAATATAACAGAAATGTATCGAAGATGCAACCATAAACACAGATATACAGTAATACATGATTTCTATTAATTAAAGAAATGTACAGAGACTATAAAAATACAGAGTGAAAGACTCGCCAGAATGGTGGCAGCTTATCTCTAAGAAGAGATGTGACGGCTACTCGCATTCGCAAGAAGATGATTACAATGAGGCTCAGAAGGCCTTTTTACAATAGATGGGAATGCCAAAAGTCCTAGACATACAAAAACATAACCCTAGGAGATGAAGCGCCAAAAGTCATGTGGGCCCCGTTTGGGTAAGTGAGTACATCAACTTCCTGGGGTCGTAACTTTTGCATACGATCTCCGTTTTAGGCGTGTGATAGCTCGTTGGAAAGATCTATCCGAGGCCTACAATGCCTGAGAAAATATAGCATTGTTAAAAAGTAATTGTGAGAGCAACATACCCAAAAAAACATCGTTTAGGGCCTCAAAATGGCCCCAGAAGTTCAGGACCCGAAAAAAAACTGCTAAAAATAGTAAATTGCCAAAATTGCCAGAAAGCCGTTTTGAGCCATTTGGAAAAGGTGGGTGGCCACCGATATCCACCTGGATCAATCCACCCTCCTTAGGAAGCAATGGTATCTATTGCGTTGAGTTCCCCGGGGAGAGGGAAAAGCATTTGTTGAATCTGCATCTTGGTGAGCTGCTTGTCTTGCTAGAGATGTCGTGCTGCTCAGTTTGTGGAAATCTGTCACGAACCTGTTGCAGTTGAGGTTGCTCAACAAGTCGAGATAAATGAGAGGATGATGTGCAGATGAAATCTTTACACTTTGCTGCAGCCTTGTCATTCTTCTTCTGTTGGATAGAAGGTGCTTGGGGGAGGGCTATGGTAGTTCCAGTGTCCTTTTGTTCTCCTTTTGAATAGATTGTGAAGAAGCTGAATTTTACAGTATGAGATACTACCTTGCGGCACTTTTTAGGTGGAACAGTAGTCAGAACTACCTCTGGTATTCTGTAGAGATGACCCCCCAAAGTAACAATGACACTATGGGGTCGAGACTCATAAATAGCATGGCGTCTCCACATATATGGTTGGCCCAAGAGAACATCACAGACATACAGTGGGGAAACATCACATAATACCTCATCCTTGAAGGGTTGGATGTCGTATGACAATCGACATTGTTGGTTGACACAGAGATCTAGTCCTTCCTGAAGCCACCCAATGTTGTATGGCTGCAGGTGTGGTGTTGTCGACAATCCCAACTGTTTGACGACCTCTGCTGAGATGAGGTTCTTCTGGCTTCTGCTATCAACAACAAAATGTAGTGGGGTCCCCTTCACCCACATTTTTGAATGAAAAAGGCGCTCCCCCTCTTCAGAATCTGTTGGTTCTTCTGGTTGAATTGCTGCGATCGCGACAGTAGCAGTGGTGTCTGCGTCAATGATCTGTCCTTTACCATTATTTCAGAATGAGATTCTGAATTAGGGTTCGGCTCTTTGTCTTTGATCTCGGCCACCAATGACTGTTTTGAGTGACATTCATCGGTGTTGTGCCAAGGGCTTTTGTGGAACTCGCACCATTTTCCGGTGTCCTTCTTTGTCTTCCCGTGACCCTTCTTTTCCTGTGTCTTGGAATGGTTTTCGAGAGATTGTTTGTTCGGGCCGTCTTTGTCATACTTTGGTTGTTGCTTATTTGCAGACCTGAATTCCCATTTGTTCTGGTGCTTAAATTTCTACTCAATTTTAACAGCATATCGATAAGCAACAACGAGTGATGAGATGTCCAGAAAATCCATTTCAGTTTGGATGTATCTGTGTAGAGCCCCACGGTATTTCAGAACCAAATGTCGCTCGGAGTCTTTGATACCCAGCTTGGTGCACAAGGTATGGAAGGTATTGGTGAACTCCGAAACTACTTGGCCCCTCTCTTGCCGCAGTGTGGTCCATCTCATGTACTGGTCGTCATAGTTGCCAACAGGGTAATACTGTTCTTTTACCGCATCCACAAAAAAATCCCAAGTGGGATCGGCCCCATATATTCCAGACTCCTCTGTGGAACTTTGCTCCCTATAAGTTTCCCACCAATGTTTGACATGAGAGAGATCTTTAAGGAGTGCGAAGGTGATCTTTTCTTTGTCGGAAAAATTGTGAACAGAGAAATAACCTTCTAGCAGAGTTAACCATTTTTCTAGGGCTTCTGCATCTATCTGTCCTTCAAATACAGGAATATAAAAGTTAACTTGTACCTTGAAAGGTGAGGCACCTCCAAAGTGGCCGCTTGATGAAGATGCACCTGATGCTATCGACAGGTGTTGAAGGACATGGGAAAAATTCTCCATCATTTCGTCCCTCTGTCGTGTGAGAGCTTTCTCAAGAAACAGATTGATAGGATCGTCTGCTCCATCATTTTTCTTTTCTTCTGCCATTGAGGGTTTCTTGGGTGTGCGAGAGCGATTGTCTTCAAGAGAGACAAGCTCGAGACCCAACTTTTTATACTCGGACCTTGTCGGGGACATGCACTGAAAAAATGATCAAGAGCAGCCTGCTCTGATACCACTGATCCGGATTATTTTCGGCACGAAATAAGATCGGAGATATAATAAATAAATGCACAGAGATATCACAGATATTCAATAATATAACAGAAATGTATCGAAGATGCAACCATAAACACAGATATACAGTAATACATGATTTCTATTAATGAAAGAAATGTACAGAGACTGTAAAAATACAGAGTGAAAGACTCGCCAGAATGGTGGCAGCTTATCTCTAAGAAGAGATGTGACGGCTACTCGCATTCGCAAGAAGATGATTACAATGAGGCTCAGAAGGCCTTTTTACAATAGACGGGAATGCCAAAAGTCCTATACATCCAAAAACCTAACCCTAGGAGATGAAGCGCCAAAAGTCACGTGGGCCCCGTTTGGGTAAGTGAGTACATCAACTTCCCGGGGTCGTAACTTTTGCATACGATCTCCGTTTTAGGCGTGTGATACCTCGTTGGAAATATCTATCCGAGGCCTACAATGCTCGAGACAAAATACCATCGTAGATGGTATTTTTTGAGAGCAACATACCCAAAAAAACATCGTTTAGGGCCTCAAAAATGGCCCCGGAAGTTCAGGACCCGGAAAAAAAACTGCTAAAAATAGTAAATTGCCAAAATTGCCAGAAAGCCGTATTGAGCCATTTGGAAAAGGTGGGTGGCCACTGATATCCACTTGGATCAATCCTCCCTCCTTAGGAAGCAATGGTCTCCATTGCATTGAGTTCCCGCGGGAGAGGGAAAAGCAATTGTTGAATTTGCATCTTGGTGAGTTGCTTGTCTTGCTAGAGATGTCGCGCTGCTCAATTTGTGGAAATCTGTCACGAACCTGTTGCGGTTGAGGTTGCTCAACAAGTCGAGATACATGAGAGGATGATGTGCAGATGGAATCTTTGCACTTTGCTGCAGCCTTGTCGACCTGCTTCTGTTGGATAGAAGGTGCTTGGGGCAAGGCTATGGTAGTTGCAGTGTCCTTTTGTTCTCCTTTTGAATAGATTGTGAAGAATCTGAATTTTGCAGTATGAGATACTACCTTGCGACACTTTTTAGGTGGAACATTAGTCAGAACTACCTTTGGTATTCTGTAGAGATGACCCCCCAAAGTAACAATGACACTACGGGGTCGAGACTCATAAATAGCATGGCGTCTCCACATATATGGTTGGCCCAAGAGAACATCACAGACATCCACTGGGGAAACATCACATAATACCTCATACTTGAAGGGTTGGATGTTGTATGAAAATCGGCATTGTTGTTTGACACGGAGATCTCGTCCTTACCGAAGCCACCTGATGTTGTATGGTTGCGGGTGTGGTGTTGTCGACAATCCCAACTGTTTGACGACCTCTGCTAAGATGAGGTTCTTCTGGCTTCCGCTATCAACAACAAAATGCAGCGGGGTCCCCTTCACCCACATCTGTGAATGAAAAAGGTGCTCCCCCTCTTCAGAATCTGTTGGTTCTTCTGGTTGAATTGCTGCGGTCGTGACAGTAGCAGTGGGGTCTGTGTCAATGATCTGTCCTTTACCATTATTTTCAAAATCAGATTCTGAATCAGGGTTTGGCTCTTTGTCTTTGATCTCGGCCACCAATGACTGTTTTGAGTGACATTCATCGGTGTTGTGCCAAGGGATTTTGTGGAACTCACACCATTTTTCGGTGTCCTTCTTTGTCTTCCCGTGACTCTTCTTTTCCTGTGTCTTGGAATGGTTTTCGGGAGATTGTTTGTTCAGGCCGTTTTTGTCATACTTTGGTTGTTGCGGATTTGCAGACCCGAATTCTCGTTTGTTCTGGTGCTTAAATTTCTGCTCAATTTTAACATCATATCGATAAGCAACACCGAGTGATGAGATGTCCAGAAAATCCATTTTAGTTTGGATGTATCTGTGTAGAGCCCCACGGTATTTCAGAACCAAATGTCACTCGGAGTCTTTGATACCCAGCTTGGTGCGCAAGGTATGGAAGGTATTGGTGAACTCCGAAACTGCTTGGCCCCTCTCTTGCCGTAGTGTGGTCCATCTCATGCACTGGTCGTCATAGTTTCCAACAGGGTAATACTGTTCTTTTACCGCATCCACAAAAAAATCCCAAGTGGGATTGACCCCATATATTCCAGACTCCTCCGTGGAACTTTGCTCCCAGTAAGTTTCCCACCAATGTTTGACATGAGGGAGAGCTTTAAGGAGTGCGAAGGTGATCTTTTCTTTGTCGGAAAAATTATGTACAGAGAAATAACCTTCTAGCAGAGTTAACCATTTTTCTAGGGCTTCTGCATCTATCTGTCCTTCAAATACAATAATATCAAAGTTAACTTGTACCTTGAAAGGCGAGGTGCCTCCAAAGTGGCTACTTGATGAAGATGCACCTGATGCTATCGGCAGGCGTTGAAGGATGTGGGCAAAATTCTCCATCATTTCGTCCCTCTGTCGCGTGAGAGCTTGCTCAAGCAACAGATTGATAGGATTGTCTGCTCCGTCGTTTTTCTTTTCTTCAGCCATTGAGGGTTTCTTGGGTGTGGAAGAGATATTTTATTCAAGAGAGACAAGCTCGAGACCCAACTTGCTATACTCAGACCTCGTCGGGGACATGCACTGAAAAAACGATCAAGAGCAGCCTGCTCTGATACCACTGATCCGGATTATTTTCGACACGAAATGAGATTGGAGATATAATAAATAAATGCACAAAGATATCACAGATATTCAATAATATAACAGAAATGTATTGAAGATGCAACCATAAACACAGATATACAGTAATACACGATTTCTATTAATGAAAGAAATGTACAGAGACTGTAAAAATACAGAGTGAAAGACTCGCCAGAATGGTGGCAGCTTATCTCTGAGAAGAGATGTGATGGCTACTTGCATTAACAAGAAGATGATTACAATGAGGCTCAGAAGGCCTTTTTACAATAGACGAGAATGACAAAATTCCTAGACATCAAAAAACCTAACCCTAGGAGAGGAAGCGCCAAAAGTCATGTGGGCCCCGTTTGGGTAAGTGAGTACATCAACTTCCCGGGGTCGTAACTTTTGAATACGATCTCCGTTTTAGGCGTGTGATAGTTCGTTGGAAAGATATATCCGAGGCCCACAATGCTCAAGAAAAAATAGCATTGTAGATGGTAGTTTGTGAGAGCAACATACCCAAAACAAACATCATTTAGGGCCTCAAAATGGCCCCGGAAGTTCAGGACCCGAAAACAAACTGCTAAAAATAGTAAATTGCCAAAATTGCCAGAAATCCATTTTGAGCCATTTAGAAAAGGTGGGTGGCCACTGATATCCACCTGGATCAATCCTCCCTCCTTAGGAAGCAATGGTATCCATTTCATTGAGTTCCCGGGGGAGAGGGAAAAGCATTTGTTGAATTTGCATCTTGGTGAGCTGCTTGTCTTGCTAGAGACGTCGCGCTGCTCAGTTTGTTTAAATATGTCACGAACTTGTTGTGGTTGAGGTTGCTCAACAAGTCGAGATACATGAGAGGATGATGTGCAGAAGGAATATTTGCACTTTGCTGCAGCCTTGTCGACCTGCTTCTGTTGGATAGAAGGTGCTTGGGGCAAGACTGTGGTAGATGCAGTGTCCTTTTGTTCTCCTTTTGAATAGATTGTGAAGAAGCTGAATTTTGCAGTATGAGATACTACCTTGCGGCACTTTTTAGGTGGAACAGTAGTCGGAACTACCTCTGGTATTCTATAGAGATGACCCCCCAAAGTAACAATGACACTACGGGGTCGAGACTCATAAATAGCATGGCGTCTCCACATATATGGTTGGCCCAAGAGAACATCACAGACATCCAGTGGGGCAACATCACATAATACCTCATCCTTGAAGGGTTGGATGTCATATGACAATCGTCATTGTTGGTTGACACGAAGATCTCGTCCTTGCCGAAGCCACCCGATGTTGTATGGCTGCGGGTGTGGTGTTGTAGACAATCCCAACTGTTTGATGACCTCTGCTGAGATGAGGTTCTTTTGGCTTCCGCTATCAACAAAAAATGCAGCGGGGTCCCCTTCACCCACATCTGTGAATGAAAAAGGCACTCCCCCTCTTCAAAATCTGTTGGTTCTTCTAGTTGAATTATTGTGGTCGTGACAGTAGCAGTGGGGTCTGCGTCAATGATCTGTCCTTTACCATTATTTTCATAATTAGATTCTGAATTAGGGTTCGGCTCTTTGTCTTTGATCTCAGCCACCAATGACTGTTTTGAGCGACATTCATCGGTGTTGTGCCAAGGGATTTTGTGGAACTCACACCATTTTCCGGTGTCCTTCTTTGTCTTCCCATGACCCTTCTTTTCCTGTGTCTTGGAATGGTTTTCAGGAGATTGTTTGTTCAAGCCGTCTTTGTCATACTTTGGTTGTTACGGATTTGTAGACCCGAATTCTCGTTTGTTCTGGTTCTTAAATTTCTGCTCAATTTTAACAGCATATCGATAAGTAGCACCGAGTGATGAGATGTCTAGAAAATCCATTTCAGTTTGGATGTATCTGTGTAGAGCCCCACGGTATTTCAGAACCAAATTTCGCTCAGAGTCTTTGATACCCAGCTTGGTGTGCAAGGTATGGAAGGTATTGTTGAACTCCGAAATTGCTTGGTCCCTCTCTTGCCGCAGTGTGGTCCATCTCATGTACTGGTCCTCATAGTTTCCAATAGGGTAATACTGTTCTTTTACCGCATCCACAAAAAAATCCCAAGTGGGATCGACCCCATATATTCCAGACTCCTCTGTGGAACTTTGCTCCCAGTAAGTTTCCCACCAATGTTTGACATGAGGGAGAGCTTCAAGGAGTGCGAAGGTGATCTTTTCTTTGTCGAAAAAATTGTGAATAGAGAAATAACCTTCTAGCAGAGTTAACCATTTTCTAGGGCTTCTGCATCTATCTGTCCTTCAAATACAGGAATATCAAAGTTAACTTGTACCTTGAAAGGCGAGGTGCCTCCAAAGTGGCCGCTTGATGAAGATGCACCTGATGCTATCGGCAGGCGTTGAAGGATGTGGGAAAAATTCTCCATCATTTCGTCCCTCTGTCGCGTGAGAGCTTGCTCAAGCAATAGATTGATAGGATCGCCTGCTCCGTCGTTTTTCTTTTCTTTCGCCATTGAGGGTTTCTTGGGTGTGCGAGAGCGATTGTCTTCAAGAGAGACAAGCTAGAGACCCAACTTGCTATACTCGGACCTCGTTGGGGACATGCACTGAAAAAACGATCAAGAGCATCCTTCTCTGATACCACTGATCCGGATTATTTTCGGCACGAAATGAGATCTGAGATATAATAAATAAATGCACAGAGATATCACAGATATTCAATAATATAACAGAAATGTATCGAAGATGCAACCATAAACACAGATATACAATAATACACGATTTCTATTAATGAAAGAAATGTACAGAGACTGTAAAAATACAGAGTGAAAGACTCGCCAGAATGGTGGCAGCTTATCTCTGAGAAGAGATGGGACGACTACTCGCATTCGCAAGAAGATGATTACAATGAGGCTCGGAAGGCCTTTTTACAATAGATGAGAATGCCAAAAGTCCTAGACATCCAAAAACATAACCCTAGGAGATGAAGCGCCAAAAGTCATGTGGGCCCCGTTTGGGTAAGTGAGTACATCAACTTCCCGGGGTCGTAACTTTTGCATACGATCTCCGTTTTAGGCATGTGATAGCTCGTTGGAAAGATATATCTGAGGCCTACAATGCTCGAGACAAAATAGCATCGTATATTGTAGATTTTGAGAGAAAAATACCCAAAAAAACATCATTTAGGGTCTCAAAATGGCCCCGGAAGTTCAGGACCCGAAAAAAAACTGCTAAAAATAGTAAATTGCCAAAATTGCCAGAAAGTCGTTTTGAGCCATTTGGAAAAGGTGGGTGGCCACTGATATCCAGCTAGATCAAGAGGATCCATGACGTTTTGTCTCCTATGTAGCTTCTGCAACACCATTCCTTCTGAGCTTTTCAATTTCACGGTCTGAGTTCGATCTTGAACACGAGGATCTGACCAATAGACCCGACCCATACTGGCCCTGTGTTTCAACTAGAAGCTCTGATACCAAACTATAACATACCCAGCCAGCCACAGGCTGAGGTATGCTACTTGCAAGCCCACCCTCATACTTCTTTCTCATGCTGATACTTTATTTTTATATTAAGGATGCATAAGATAATAGATTTAACGACATGCACAACAATATCCAACAAGCATGCATAATCTAAAGATTATATTAAATGATAATTAAATATGCACAACGAAAATACATTCATATACATGTAAATGATAATTAAATTATACAGTGGAATACATTCATACATAGAGAATAATATCATGATAGAGAGCACTTATCTTTATGAAAGATGACACCGACTGGCTGCAGACCAAGGACGTTCCAGCCAACCATAGACACCACTACTCCAAATCTCAACAAGAGTGTCACCCCCGAGCAAGGGCTATGAATTCATAAGGACAGTTCCAGAGTGTAATTGGGTTCCCAAACCAGTCATCTCTCAAGCTCTCATAGGTTTCCTGCCACCCACTACAATCCAAGTACCCAAATCTCTTCTACCCAGCCAATACCTCCCCAAGAGACCAGACCTCCACCCTTATTTTCCACGCAGTCCCTCAAGCAGTCCTTCTCCTTTATTTTTAGGGCCTCCAACACAGCTAGTCCAGAATCTCAATGCTGGGACTCTCAGGACTCACAGTTGTGAGAAAAACATGGCACATGCCAATGCATTTCAGACATGCAAGCCCCAGGTCATGGCTGGATCACACCAGCGACCACTACAACCAACTATCACGTGGATAAATCTTCGGCAGCTCCATTTCCTTTGCCAAGCCAAGATGCATGTGAGGATGGGTCGATGAATGGGTCAGGGGGTGCATGGGAGTGCGTGAGGGAAAAATGAGTGAGTGAATGGGAAATCAGAGAACAAGTCATCAATCGACCCCCCCCATCAGACCAGAGGTAGGTTTAAGTAACCTCGTGGGGAAAAAAGAACCTCCTGGCCTTCCCCAAGAAGCTCACGAAACCGATCCCCTCCCTTAGACAAAAAGGGTAATTAAAAAAAATAGGAAATAAACACTTAGTCCCTCAAGCCCCCTCTCTTGTGGAATCATAACCCCTATAACTCTAGTCCTTGTCTGTCTAGCAGCCAATGATGTTTTTATTATTAATAATGATAAAAAAAATTACATTTCTGGGGCATACTGGCCCTTTAATAATTATTTGGGCACTTAGGATTCTTAGCATTGTAACAATACATTATTTAAAATGGGGGTTCGAAACCTGGGGTGTTACAAGTTATTTGTTAAGTTGTAGATTGCTAGGTGAATTTTTGTTACCATCGTCAAATATTTTACCTCGCACATATCAAGATTTGCATGCCATTACGAAAGACATTGGAATGGAATATCAAACTATATATGCATGTCCTAATGATCATATTATATATTATGGACAACATGCTTCAAAAATAGAATTCCCACAATGTCTTATCAGTAGATATCGAACCGATCAAGTAACAAAAAGGGTGCCTTGAAAGGTTCTTTGTCATATTCCCATAATTCCATGTTTGCAGTGATTGTTCAGGTGTGAAAGCATAGAACAATTTATGGATTACCATGCACGTAACAAAAGTGGAGATGGTGTTCTTTGAATTCCTACCGATGGTTATGCATTTAGGGAAATTGAGGAAAAATGGGTAGATTTCAAAGATGAACCTCGTAATGTTATACTTTCATTGGCAACTGACGGTGTTAATCCATTCAAAGAGATTAGGTCTAGACTCTATTTACTCAGTTTGGATTATTTTTGTTATCAACAACAACATTCCTCCATGAATGTCAATAAAGAGGGAGCACATAATGTTGACAATTATTGTTCCAAGTATTTGTTTACATTAAATTTTTGAATGTAACATTTTCATTTGTTTCGTTTTTTTTCATAATATCTTTTGTTTATTTATTTACTTATATATACATATCATGGTGATAGTAATTATGTGTAATTTTAAACAATTAAGTAAGTACCAAGTTAAATATATGAATGTATATATAGAGCGTCTTATCGACGAGATACTAAAGTTATGGGCTGACATCACTATGTATGACATCTGTAAACCAATCGGGGAGAAGAAATTTAAATTCCGTGGAATACTTTTATGGACAATTCACGATGCCCCAGGACTAACACATTTTTGTGGTATGTATCATTCTATTTCTCTTTATCTTTAATACTATAATTTTTTTTAAAGATATCATGCTGCATGTTTAATTTTTAAATAATCTCATCATATAATTGACATTAATCCATCTGTTACAGGTCTTCAGACAAAGGGTAAATTTGCATGTCCAGTTTGTGGTCCTAAGATGAAGTATCGTCATTCAAAAAGTTTAGGAAAGGTGGTGTTTGATGAGTATAGGAACCTCTTCCCTAATAACCATAGCTATCGTACTACTGGAAAACATATTTTCAATGGGAAAGAAGAGACTGGTTTAAAACCATGAAGAATGAAACCTAACCTATGGAGGTTGGAATATAATAGAAATTTTCAAGGTACATAATTTATTTATGTATTGTATATGTAATGTTTTGAATGTTTATTTTAATCAATGAATTTATTTTATCGTATTTGATAATTATTTTTGTGATTTCTTTTATTCTTCATGAAGGCCGCCATCACGAAGGTATTAATAATGGGCTTCCATGGGGAATGAAATGTTATCCCACTCATTTCATGAGGTTTCCCTGCTATGATGAGCCAAAAATAGCTCATTTGTTTGATACAATGCATATCGGGAAGAATGTGATAGAAACATTATGGAGAATCATAGATGGTAGGAGGGATAAAGAAAAAAATGTTAAAATTTGTACTGACATTCAGGAAGCCAATCATGAAATTCGAAGTGTGATCCGATAAAATAGAGATAGGCTAGACCGAAATAACCTTCCATGGTTATTAAGAAAGCAACAAAGTAATGATGTAAAAGAGGTCGTTCAAAGAATTAAATTTTCCATGGGTTTTTCTTCAAACATAAACAATATCTTAAAAAACAAAGGTGAATTTGGTGGGGTAAAAACACAGGATTGGCATACCTTCATTAAGGTAATAATTTTTGTATATATATTTATATATATTGGCCTTATACATCTTTTAAGTTTTTTATTTTTTTGTCTACTTTGGTCAAAACAAATAACGATTCATTTTTTTGTTATAGCATGTTCTACCACTATCTCTCCCAAGCGACTTTGAAAACAATGTCAAACAAGTTATATATGATCTTGAAAAATACATGAGGTAAGTAGTTGTGATTTATATGCAAAATGTTCTTTCAATTTGTTGTTGTACTTAATGACACGTGTTTTACTTGTAATGTAATATATAATATTATGTTATTTTATTGTGTCATGATCTCATGTAGATGGTTTCCATTGAAATAAATCCATGAAGATTATATAAAGTATTGGGAGAGAGAAATTCCTTGGCTAATGTGTGAAATGCAAAAGTATACACCTCCAATATTTTTCAATGCACAAGAACACTACCTCATACACCAAGTTGAGGAGATCGAAATTTGTGGACTGTTATAGCAAGATTTTCCTCACCCTATGCAATCTTTCACATAAGGCCTTTTTCCATTTCCCTATGCAGACTTATCATCCCTGTTTATAAATCCTAGAGCTAAAAATACATATTTTTCCACATGTACGAACCTTGCCTACTATACAACATGCGTATACGCAAACTGCACCACTACAACCTGTGTACATCGGGATTTGTGCCCAAAAATGAAAAATGGTGTCGAGTTTCCATGTCACGACAAGAGATCTATGATCCTTGGCCTTCCATGTACTGGAAACGTTCCGAATCGGCCCTTCAGTTCCATTTGAAGTCTATAAATGGGCCAATTCCGAGCTATGGAAAGGAGGAGAAAGAATTCAACTTTGAGAGCAAAGTTACTCTGGAGAAATTATTTACTTCATATTGAGTCTACATCCCTTTGTCCTTTAAGTTTGAACACGGTGTTCAACCCCCAAGCTCTTCCCTTATTTGATTGAGAAATTCATTGTCTCTCTTCTATGAGATTTCCTTTGGTGGAGGATTGAAGTGGTGGAGGCCCAACTGGAAGGAACTTAGTTTCTCGGTTCCGAACCGTGTCGACACGGAAGTCTGTAACATTTTCACTTCTGCTGATCATATATTAATAGAAATACTCTTTTCCCATCCAATTAATATTTTGAAAATATTTAAAATTATTATTCCATGGGCGTATTTGTCATGTTTATTAATGGATTATGCTATTGAATGTGCTAACATCATATATTATCACCATATGCTTGCTTTGCTTGGTTGTTGAGAACTAGTTGCAGGTATATTGATTTTGGTCAAGTGCTCAACAATGGACTTCATCGAACGTCTGGACGAGGTAGGCTTTTTATATTTTCTTGTTAGAATATTTGTTTACATAGAATACTTGAGAATAAAGTTGATTTATGCAGTCATTTCCGTCTATTGTGGTTTACCCTAGCCATAGAGAGATTTTCCTCATAACAGAATTGGCAACCATACTAGGGAGTGAATATTCTTTCTTAGGGTTTGGAGTACTTTTATCCTTAGATTTCTCTTGTTCCTATTGCATTTCTTATCGTATCATTGCTTGACAACCTCTGTTCACTCTGGGTATGATTTTTTCAGCCTTCTCTCTTGCCTAGATTTGTTTTTGAAACATATACGTGGTTTTTGGCTTGACAGTCACGTATATACGCAGGCTGTCCCTCTGCAAGCTCTTTTGCTTGTTTACGCGGTTTGGCTTGAACAATCATGTACATCAACCTCTTTTGCTTGTTTACAGGGTTTGGTGGTTGCTGGATGGGATTTGATGTTTGTTGAGTCTTCTTGGGTCTCTATAGTGACTGTTAAGTGTCTGTGGGATGACGAGAAACCTATCCGGGGTTGAATTTTTGGGTGGAGTATTTCTCATCACCTTTTCATTTTGATTATCCTTGTACATTGGGCTGGTTGTTTTTTTCCTTAGTATTCTGCTTGATTTATCTCTTTCTATACATAATAGAGTTTTATATATCACATTGTTGTTCAGTCCATGCATTTTCATTTTTCTTATATTGAAAATACAAAAATATTAGGCATTTTGCGTTGCTTGGCATTTTGCTATTTTGAGTCTTTGTCATTAGCTTAGAGCATGTAAATAAATATTGCATTTTTACTTCAGAATTGCAGTGTTGAAATTGAAAATTGCATTTATTTTAAGAAGCATATCATTCATTGAAAATTGAAGTTAGGACTTTGCATTATATTCATATTTACTTTTCTTGTTGAGTCATAGCATCATGCGTTTCACTACCATACCTTTTTGAGTAAGCACGACCACTAAAATTAACGCTATAATTTAAAATTGATTAGTCACGATTTTATTTTCTAGGGTGCACAAACTAGCTTAGGATTTAGTGCCTTGGAATAGGATTTTGTGAGTAAAC
>ML789547.1:229771-256611 GCA_009831015.1 Picea engelmannii
CAATTTTCTAACATTTAATCACAAATTCCCTTTTAATACTAAAATGAATAAAGTGGAGAACAATAAGGTGAAACCCAAGTATATTTATGGAAATGATATCGTGAAAGGTTAATTGGGCGATGAAATGTGAAGAATGATGAAGGGAAAGATGGATGAGAATAGGACATTTCTGAGCCCCAACATACCCCCCAACTTAACTTGTTGCATGTCCTCATGCAACCATGCATGGATCGTCTCAAGAAATTTTGGCATCTGAATGTTGGCTTTGAGTAATGATAATGAATGTTTTCTAGGATGGGATTTACATGAGTAACAACTGACATTTTTCTTATGGTTGGTTCTTGTGTGACAACCATGAATATAAAGAATGTTGCTTCTTGTGTTAACAACATTCATTTCGTTATTTGTTCTCTTGATGTTATAATAATAATTTGCCCATATTCTTACTGGAAAATGTATGCTATCAATGTGCATAAGGAAAACATCACTGAGTATAAGAAAGCCCTCTTTTTTTGTATATGTGTGAATCATGCCAATATGTATATCAATGCTTATGAAGTAAAGTGCAACAGAGTATCGTTGGAAAAGAAATGTTCATAACTGGTAAATGAGACAAAAAAATGGAATGATGGTCGTGGAAAAATGGAGTGATGATAGTGAATAAAGTCTCTTACCCTCCAACTTAACTTGTTTCATGTCCTCATGCATCGTGGCATAAGTCATAGAAGTGAAAAAGGAAAGGGAACTTAATGAGGGAATTTTCCAAATTATTCATTGCTAGCAGTTGAGGAATTACATGATTAAAGTTTAGAAAATAACATACCTCCACTAACCCAAAATGTTGATGAACTATGCAATAGCAATATGGCTGATGTGGCTGCTAGATCATGGAAGATGTCATTGTTGTAGGATCATATGGAAAGTGACTACTACTGTAGCTGTGACTGCTGTCTGCTGGATCAGAGATTGTGAAGTGGAGGGATCTGAAATGTTGCTGAATGAATCACAGAAAAGAGAAAGTATGAAAGGGGAACTGTGGTACTCTCATATGGTTGAATTCATGCTACTGTAACTACTGATAAAGTCATGAAAAGTGTATAGTCTTCACCCGCTGCTAAACCTGATGGTACAATTCTATTCATGCGAATGAATGTGTCGATGTCGAGCATGAAAATAAGTCATTGGATTATCGACCATTGATGAATGTCGTTAACCAATGAGAGGCAACTCATCATTGATGTCAATGAGTGCCAAGGTACCTGAGTACATATTGCAAAGTGTGAATGAATGAGATGATGTTGAGCCACTTGCAAGATTTGACGATCAAGGGACATTGATGTATTCCCATGATTGTCAGGGAGAGAACTTTCCATTAAGGAATGCAAGCCTCCAGGTACTCAAAAATGGAATCTAGTCTATATCCTAGATAAGGTGTTGAGGTCGATAGGGAAAGACTTGTTGAAAGGTGGGCCTTAAGGAATCCCACATCAATCAACGCGAGTTCTGATAAAAAGAGTGGTAGGACTATAAATGAAAAGTTCTCAGTGTAACAGTGTGTATGGCAAGACAATGTAGTCATGGAAAGGGAGCTGGATAGTTTTATTGACAAGGATAACTGAACTGAAAAATCTAAAGATATGTATGTGACTCAGAAAGATAGGCATGTGCGAAGTCATGAAATATAATTCAATGGAAGATGGGCTTCAACACAGGGATGCCTAGTTTGCTTTGAAGGAAAAATGGAGGAAGACATTCATGACGCAAATGTGTTTAATGAATGGTCGTCGTGTAACAACAAATGCCATGATGTTTAAGATGAGAATCAACTCCTTCAAGCAGTCAATAAGACATGTTTTTTTTTCTTCAAAAGTTTTTGTGATTTTGAAAATCACTTCACCAGCAAGATACGATCGACCGCGCACCTGAAAAAACTTAGTACAAATCCTGCATGAAAACTTGTGAGATGTTCGAAGAAAAACATAATATGCAGAAATAAGGACAAATGCGACAAAGTAAATAAAATGTGTTTTATACCTCTTGTCGTGATCGTTGCGCGCGCGTTTGTATCATCGTCGATTGCTTACTTAAGTGACTCCAAGAAATAATTTTACGTAAAAAAAAACATTACTTTGATAGTATTTTCAAGAATTTATTTGAAATGTTTATTTGCTAAAAAGTTTTATTTTTCATGTTTTAAAACAAATAATTTTTTATTTTTTATTGTGATCTTTTTATAATGAAAAAAAAACAACTAAAAAAATTCTTTTGATTATTATAAAAAATTATTTTTAAAACAAATATTTTTTTTTGTTTTTATTGTAATTTTTTTATAATGAAATAAACAAATAAGAGAAAAATAATAATAATAATAATAATAATATATATATATTTTTGTTTTTATTATGATCTTTTTATAATGAATTAAACAAATAAAAAAACAAAATAAAATAAAAGAAAAGAAAATTATTTTGTTATTATAAAACAAAACAAAAGAATAATGCCAGTTGACTCTCATTTTTTTTTATACGACAACGACGCCAAAATGTTGGGCTCTAAATATGTCCTAAAAATAACCTCTATGCATCGACCAAAGGTAGGCGCTGGCACACGCTTTTTACTTGTCGCCTACGTAGGTTCTTACCTTCCATTTTCAATACCCAACCTCCAGAGATGCAACACCTGTAAAGGAACAACAATCATAAAGGGAACGACAGTTGTTCTATTCAAATGAACAACACGACCTGCAAAAGGAACAACAATCAGAACAAAAGGAACAACAATCGTTACATTGGGCCGAACTAATGTTGAATTAATTAAGTTGTAGTACTTGCCCAACTATCTAATTTGTCAACCCAAGGTTCGTAAACTGACGAAGCACACACAAAGTATATGCAAGATTGAAGTGGGACTAATCTAATCTAATGTTTAAGCTACAACTGAAGTTGAATCATTAATCTAACACACGACTGAAATAGAATCATTAATCTAACACACGACTTGGAATTGATTTAATCTAGTTGTTTAAATGAAATTAATCTAGGAATGAGAAATTGCGTGAAGGAATTAATCTAGAAATGGAGAACTACATGAAGGAAAATCAAGTACAACATGTGAAGAATTGAATGACACAACAACATATGTGAGATCATGCCAATGAAACAATCTTGTATTAAAATAACCAAATCAATCTTCATAACATAATAATGAAAGCATGAAAACCAATTCCATGAATCAAAGCTAAGAATCCCTTTCTCTTTTGAATCCTAATGACTACCATTAATGACTACTCTAATTCTCTACTTACAATTGATTGAATTCTATTTGCACCTAATTGAATTCTCATGAAGAGAGAGCACTCTCTTTTATACATGAGAGCCTTGAAGATAAGATAACCATCTCATTATTACAGATCCACTTTTCTCTCAACCTATTTCCCATTATTACAAAATATAATCCCTTCAAATCCTCACACATATCTCTCATATATCTTGGATAAGATATTCCAACCAAATCTCCATGATCTTCTCCTTTGAATGGGATTGAATTATCTCCTCAAATATTGAAATGGTGGAGGAAGTATTCGAGAAGTCCTTTGAATTAATCCTTCACATATTCCCACACATTACAAAGCTCACACATATTTGAGATATATATGAAAACATGTCAATTTTCTAACATTTAATCACAAATTCCCTTTAAATACTAAAATGAATAAAGTGGAGAACAATAAGGTGAAACCCAAGGATATTTATGGAAATGATATCGTGAAAGGTTAATGGGACGATGAAATGTGAAGAATGATGAAGGGAAAGATGGATGAGAATAGGACATTTCTGAGCCCCAACAGTTGTCGTTCACGCTGTCCAATGTTTACATCATTATATATTGCTTTACAATACTACTATGGTGGCCAATGTCAATCCATTTCAATGCATCCTTACCAAGCGTATCATAGGGGGAAAATATCATAAATGGATTGTCATTTTACAAGAATTTTATCTTGGTTTCGCTTATACGAAATCCAAGAAATCACTAGTCTTCACAGAGTTAATATCCAAATTTCCACGATTAGATGAGGATGTTATCCATGTTGATTCATTTGTGGACGAACACATTTTCCTCGTCTCTTCGTCTGACCCCTGGTATGGAGGCATTGTTCTCTATCTTCAAACTTTGAAGTTCCCTCAGCATCTCTCGCGAGATGAACGACGACATGTAAGATACCAAGATAAGAGTTATACTATCATCGGTGACACTTTGTATCACGGAGGAATAGATAATATCTTGCGTTGTTGTTTAACTCACAGGGAAGTTGAGTCAGTCCTAAACAATTGCCACAATGGGGCTTGTGGTGGACATCTATCCGAGCTTGCGACAACCCAAAAAATTTTGTGAGCCGGTTATTTCTAGCCATCTATCTTTAAATATTGTATTGAAGTGGTTAGGGAGTGTCACCCCTACCAAGTGTTCACTCAGAAAATGCACTCGCATCCATCCCCTTGTTGACACAGGGGCAGACCCAGGGTTCAACTCTAACAACGCACCAACAAGCCCTAACTACTGGCCCTTTCAAAAACATATGCGAAGTAGATGAAGTCTCACCTGAAGTAGAAATAGGGGGGTTGCAGGACACAAGTGTCTACAACTAGAGGAAATGCAAGGTGAATCCAAAACAACAACACAGATAACCTAGCTATGCTTATAAATATTATGCTTACTTCATGAATTTATATCTATGATCTAACAATCATGCAATAACAATATAACAGAGACAAAATAACACAACATCAACCATAAAGAACAATAAGATTTATGTGGTTCATCCTCTCCCTAGGGATACGTCCACATAACTATGTTTCTTTATATTATTATATGAAAAAATACAGTTCTATCTGTGCACTTAGCTGCATATATCTCTCTCTTTCTCTTCCCTCCCTGGGCACTCAGCTGCAGGGTTGATCTTCGCACCCAACTGAAGATCCAGAATACAAACTCAATATTGCTATCGCCCACAATGACAACAATGATCAACAATAACCATAACCAACAATGAAAAACAACAAACCCCACTCTCAACTCTTCTAGACCTTTATTTATACATTACATGACTCTCGAACAACCTTAGACCAAAGTCTAGGTGTCAAAAACCTAGATCCAAAACCCTAGGTTCGCATGACCCGTGTTTTCAGGGATTCGCCAGGATGTCCTTCCTCCTTTTCCACGAGGTGCTCCAAAGTATCCGTTGGTGTATTCTTCCACTTGCTGAGTTGTCCATGATCCGTATTCTTTTATGCTTTATCTTCCTTGATCTTCTCTTTCAACGACTTTATTTTCCTTACTTCGTTCCTTCTTTTCTGCTTCTTTAACCACTTCGAACCTTCCTCATTTTATGTGGTTTCCTCACAGTTTGTACTTCATATTTATTCTTACTTCATCTTCTCTTTCTCCCTTAATACATAACCAAGGGCCAACAAGCCCCCAACACGCACATGTGACTCGTCTCAAGTTATTGCAAGGTTGAGCCTTCTTCTTTACTTCGACTGCAGACTGCACGGAGCATCTGTGCATTCTTCTTTGTCCCTCCCTATCATGTGTAGACTGTCTTTTATGTGTCTGGTACCCAATTTCAACTGTACTTGGTACCTAGACCCTTCTTCTTTTAATTTCACTGAGATTTGCAAAGTAGCTGGTTGTCACGATACAACTTCAACCAACTTCCAGTTACTAAAACATTCTTCCATTCTCCATTAAGTGTCTTCAACTGCGCAGCTCCACCTTCTGTAACATAGGAAACTTTGAGTGGCCCAATTCAATGTGTCCTGAACTTCCTTGGATGCTTCATGAACTTGCTGTCATATAACAGTACCAAATCTCCTTGCTTGAATTCTTTCCTCTTGATATGTCTATCATGGTAATCCTTTTCTTGTTCTTTTTGTACCTGCTGATGAAATCCTGCAATAATCCTATCTTCCTCTAATTCGATCAACTGCATAAGCCTATGTTGAACAATTCCTGTGTCATCCATACCTGTAAATTATGCAATTCTTAAGCTGGGAACCAAATATTCATAGGGACCACTACTTCCAGGCCATAAACTAACTTAAAGGGAGTCTGCGTTGTTAAATTTTTGAAAGTAGTTCGATAATCCCATAACATTGCTGAAATTCTTAAATCCCAACCATATCTATTAACACTGCAAATCTTGGTCAACATTGTCTCCAATATCTTATTGAAAGCTTCAACTGTACCATTTGCATGTGGGTGGTATGGTGTGCTCTTCTGATGGTGAACTTCAAACTCCTGAGTCAAGGCTTCAATGGTTTTGTTAATGAAGTGTGTAAATTGATCACTCATAAGGATCTTTGGGCATCCAAATATGGTTATGATATCATCACAGATGAATCACGCAACTGTAGTTGCACTATAGTATTTAACTACTCTTGCTTCTTCCCATCTAGTCAAATACTCTGTAGCAGTGATGATGTATCGATCTCCTGTGCGCCTTCCTGGTGGGTTGATAGGTCCCACAAAGTTAATAGCCCATTTCTCGAAGGTCTGTAAAGTTAGCTGAGGTGATAAAGACATTTAATCCCTTCTAGAAGGCTTCCCTATCCTTTGGCATACATCACAGGCTCTGTAGTATTCCTTAGCATCCTTATGTAAGGTGGGCCACCAGAGGCCAGCTCTGAGAACCTTCTACATTGTTTCTTTCCCTGCATAATGTCCTCCTGCGATGCCTTCATGTGCTTTTGCTAGAATCAATGGTCTTTCTGCCTCCATAACACATCTCCTCAATATCTCGTCTGGTCCCATATTATATAGCTACCCAGCTATAAGTTGAAAATTTGTAGTGCAGACTACCAACTGTTTCTTCTGAATGACTGTATATTCACGAGGTGCCATTCCTGTGGACATGAACTGGACTATCTTGGTGAAGTGATCATCGACTATCCTGATGGCCAACAACTGTGCATCTAGTAGTGTATCATCCAAACTGGTAGGTTCCTATCCATGTTCTAACCTGGATAAGTGGTCAGGTCCCTTATTCATTTTCCCTGGCTTGAACACAATCTCAAAATCATATTCCTGGAATAATAATAGCCATTTGCATATTATTGCCCCCAACACTCGCTTGTTGGCTAAGTATTTCAATGCATAATGATTAGTAAACATCTTAAAATGTCCTACCAACAAGTAGTGTCTACACTTCTGCAGTGCGTATACCATAGCTAAGCCTTCTCTTTCAGTGGTAGTATAATTTATTTCATATGTAGAAATCTTCCTGATCGCAAAGGATATAGGGTGGTCAATATCTCCTGCACCTGGCTGTGCTAAAACTGCTCCTAATGCAATGGATGAAGCATTGACATGAACATTGAATTCCTTACTCCAATCTGGGAGAATCATAATAGGTGCAGTGACCATTTTTTTCTTTAGTGTGTCAAAGCTCAGTTGGCATTCCTCTGTCCATTGAAACTTACTATCTTTCTTTAGTATCTTCTCCATAGGTGTTGTTATCTGTGCGTAGCCCATAATGAACTTTATGTAGTATCCAGTGTGTCCTAATGCTATGCGCAACTGTGTAACTGAAGTAGGAGGAGGTATATCAACAATGATAATGATATTGGAAGGATCTACCAACAACCCCTGCTTACATACAATGTGCCCTAGCAACACTCCAAAAGGTGAAAATAAAATACACTTTTTCATATTCAAGGCAATCTGACATTGCCTACATTTATCTAACATTAATCTCAGACATTCAATATGATCTTTCGTTAGGCTAAAGACGGTCCAATCATCAAAGTATGCCTCTAAAAACTTGTGTAAAAACTCCTTAAATGCTTCGAAGACCACCTTGGAAAAGATGGTTGGTGCATTCTTTAACCCAAAAGGCATCACAATGTACTGATAAGAACCCCATTCTGTTGTAAATGTGGTCTTATGTCTATCCTCCTTAGCAATTCTAATCTAGTGATATCCTAAACATCCATATGTAAATGAATAGACTTCTTTTCCTCCCACATTATCTAGGACCTCATCAGTAAAAGGTGTAGGAAACAGATCATGTAAACATGCATCATTCAGTTTCCTTAGATCTACACAGATTCTGATTTCTCCTGACTTCTTATATTGGACCACCATAGGGATGATCCATTCAGATTCTTCAATTAGTTCTATGATTCCTGCTTCCATCATTCTATCTAATTCAATCTTAACTTTCTTCTTGTACTTGGGATTCAGTCTGTAAGGTCTCTGCTTGACTAGCCTTGCATCTGGTTTCAAAGGAATCTTCATTTCTCCCATGGGTCCTTTAATGCCCTTCATGTCTATGAACTTGGTTGGAAACAAGTCCTAATACTCATGTAGTAGTTCTGTAATATTATCAATAGTAGCATCATCCCAATAGTCTCCAAAATTTTCCAACTTAGGTGTTTTCTCTGTTCCAATATTAACCTTCTTAATTTTAATAGGTTTTCCAATAAAAGGTAATTCAATCCCTGGTCCTTCTATGTCTCACTGACCTTTAGTTTTTGCAATGTTTATATCCCTAGGGTCATCGTCGTCATCATCATTAATGTCGTAACAACCCTGTAAATTCTGAAGAGGTGCAGTCCATTCATCTTCTTCTTGTGCAAATGAGAGGTTAGGTGCCTCTTCAAAGACCTTTTGTCTTACAATTTGTAAATCTTGATCTACTGTAGGGTACTAAATTTCAAATAATAACGTAGTTATAAAGTTCTGA
Source organism: Picea engelmannii (assembly GCA_009831015.1). Taxonomy (NCBI): domain Eukaryota; kingdom Viridiplantae; phylum Streptophyta; class Pinopsida; order Pinales; family Pinaceae; genus Picea; species Picea engelmannii. The sequence continues at coordinate 238,518 of ML789547.1, forward strand.
GTCATTCCATACCAGTCTATAGTGATGAGGCACAATTCTTATTGAAGAGACCAGTTGATAGCTGAAGTATCCAAAGTGTTAATGAACTTATGTACCCACTGTTCTTTAGGAATGTTGCTCCAGGCTTCCTCGCAACTTCGCACATGGTCCTTAGGACAACTTTGACCTGTGTATCGAACTTCACAACCTTCAACTTGGTCTGAAAAGCACACTATCATCAAGGTGTGACATTGTACCCACTCCGCGATGTTCTTCGTGTGTGTTCCCCACCATCTAGATGACATTTCTTTCAAGGATTCATCTAGTGCTAACAAACTCTGTTGTACTGGTACGATTCCTTCAAATTCAACGAGAAATGTCGCTAAATTATTCAAGGCATCAAATGTAGGAAGAGTACTTACTTATGTGATGTTGGTTTTAACTTACTTATTCTTCTATTCTTTCTGATTTTATTGACCCAGGGTTCATGTCTGTTCAAGTTTCGACCAAAGCCTCTAAAACTATCGACCCTCCTGGTAAACCAGAAGGCAACGCATCACACAGAATGCATTGCGCAGTCTCACCCAAGATAAATTTAATGGGTGGCTGTAAGACTCAGACGTTTATAGCCTAGGATTGAGTGTGAGATAAGCCAACTAAATATTGAACCATTATTACGACTTGCAAATGCAACATACTTTTATTCACTATCAATGCAGTAAATCCATAGGCTTATTCCTTCAGTTTCGCAAAAGCACTTAAACAAGCAATATAATAACTCATTCATTCAAAATAATAATAACTGCTTCAGACAATAAAGGTATGTAAACATTCATCACACAACATAGATGTTACCGTGGTTCACCCCCTCTTGGGGCTATGTCCACAAATATTTGGCTCTCATCTCTTTTATTATATTATGTTCGCATCTACAATGTTGCATGCTTACAACTCTTCTCAGTCAGGTGAGATCTATATGAGGCGGACTAGATCACACCAGGCTCCATAACCTATGATCTAACCCTCAATATATACCCTCCCTCATCCCTCTAGCTCAACAACTTATACAAAATAGGTCTTACAACAAAAAAATGCATATCGTATCAACTCATGCGTAACTACAATAGCATAATAGTAATTCGTCGCCAATTGAACCAAACAACACAAAATCCAACCACTATGATACCTACGTATCTCTATTTATACATTTCAGGCTCTTTAGTTGTTTACAATACCTTACCAAAACCCTAACCCTACCATCGTTAGGTCTTCCTCCCATGCGTGTGTGTTGTTCTTCCTTCCAGCTATTGCTTTCCCTTGCATGCGCGCATGTTGTTCTCTCTTCCAGTTGTCTCTTTGCTCGTGCATGCTTTCTTTCCCAAAAGCACCATGCTTTTCCACTTTGGCCTTTGGCCTGCCTCCAACAGGCCCCCAACACTGACACGTGGCTCATCCCGAGCCACCTATCCTTTGTGCGCTTCTTCGAACTACTTGGTGATCACTTTGAACTTTTCCTTGAGCTCTGCTACCTGTTTCTGCGCTTGTACAGTCTTCTCCTTGAGTGTGTCCACTATATGGACTACAATTTCATCATTGATCAGTTCCATGCACTCTGGCTGGGTTTGTGCTATATGTGCCTTGGCTTCCTCTGCTTGTGCCAGGACTTCTGCTACCCGTTCTTGCAATGGTTCTATTTAAGCCTGCCCGTCCTATTTCTGTGTTTGTGCGATAGTGAGCTCTGTCTGTAATTTCTTCATGTCCTGCGTTCCCTTGACGCGTTCTGTAATTGGCATTGTCTTCTGCCTCTGTTTGGGTTCTTGGATCACAAATTTTATTCTTTCGTCTTCCTTATCCCACTTTTGGACCTGCTAATCCTCCTCTAACTTCGTGCAAAGATGCGCTGCTTTATCGAACAAGTTAGCGACTGTGCTGACCTGCTACTATATTTCCTGCAGCTACGTTGTTGCTTCCTTTTCTCCTTGACTGCTGGTGGAGTGGTTGGTATGAGATGTTCTTAGAGATTCTCTATCTCCTTCTGATATTGATTGATTTCCTACATAATTCGATCAATCTTTTATGTTGTTGTGATTTCATCTCCCTGCACGGCTTGTGGAATCTTCTTGTAAGTTCCTGCCACTTTCTACTCCAATCCTTTTATGCACTCTCTTTCCTCATGGGTCTCATATTTAGCCTTGTCATAGAATATTTCCAGTGCATCCTGTTTCTTTGTTTCCTGCTTCATTTCGGTTAAGTGTTTGTGTGTGTGAGACTGTACCTCATGGTTTACACTAACTTGCAACCTGTGTACTACCCCTGATGGTATCCTTGTCAACACAAGTTGGATTTGGATTAATTCATTCAAGGGTGTCTGCCCCACAATTTCTTCCATGCGCAACATACTAGGGTTGATATGGAATGTTATGTGTGGCTACAGTATCTCCTGGAATGACTCTTGTTCCTTTTCTTACACTCTTCCTTCTATCTATGGTGCTAATGGTTCAAGTCCCCTGCTGCTTTCTGGCTGCCCTTCCCCAATTTGCTTGAGGAGCTTCCACATGTCTACCAATTTCTCTTCAATCCTATCCCTGTGGTGTGAAGCATGGTCGAAGTCCTCAGATAGACAATCCTGGACCATTCAGGCTATCATTTCCCCATCGTCATCCGTAATCATATACTTTGGTGGTGTTTTTTGTGCCTTTGATTTCTTGCATTCTCCTCCTATATACATAGATGGCATATTGTTTCCCCCTGGTTCCTGTGGTTTGGGATTTACTGCGGTTTCTTGCGCGAGCTCGACCTGTTTCTGTTTCTCCTTGGCTGACTGATTCTTATCTTTATTTCCATTCTGGGTCCCTGTCTTTGTTGGCCCTTCTTCTATCTGTGTTTCTTTGCCCTGGCCCATTCTTCGTCTCTTGGGCACTTGAATTTCCTTTGGCTTGGTCTCTCCCTGCCTTGCCTCTTCTTATGTTGTTCTTTCCAGTATTTCCTAGGTAACGACGAGAGTCTTCCACTCATCATCCCATTCGTTGATGACCATGTCGATGTCCCCCTCTGTGACATAGTAGCGCATTTGCAACCACTGTTTATTCATATCCTTCCTTGCCTATATCCACATTGTATATCATGTGGCCTAGAAGTTGGCGATGTCCCCATATCACGTGAAAAATCCCGGTGTTGTTCTCCACATCTTGGAGATGGCTTCTTGTAGGTCGCGTACTATCCTTGTAGAGATTCATTCAACTCCCATTAATCATGCCTCTAAGTTCTGCACCTGATAAGTCTCTTAACTGTACAACTCCTCCATTTGTGACATATTTTACTACATATGGTCCTAACCAATGCATTCTGAGCTTTCCCGGGTGCTGAAATGATTTGTTGTCATACATTAGTACTAGGTCTCCTTCCTTGAATGTCTTCTTCTTAATGTGTCGATCGTGCCAAGCTTTATCTCTTTCTTTCTGAACTTGTTGGTGGAATCCTGCTAAGATCCATTCTTCCTCCATGGTCATTAATTGGTTCAGTCTCTCCTGTATTGTGCCTCGTTCTGTCATTTGTGTAATTGTTGCTACGCACAAGCTTGGTACTAGAAATTCTAATGGCACCACTGCTTCTTGGCCATAAACTAGTCTAAATGCTGCATGCCCTGTCAATTTGTTGCATGTAGTCATGTAGGCCCATAATACTGCTGGTACTTTGATATCCCAGTCATCCTTGTTGACGTTACGAATCTTTGTTAGCGGGTTCTCCAGGATTTTGTTAAATGCTTCCACAATACCATTTGCCTGTGGGTGATATGGTGTGCTCTTCGGATGATGGACATCATACTCTTCAGTCATAGCATTGATGGTGCTATTTATGAAGTGCCTGCCTTGGTCACTCATCAAAACTCTTGGGCACCCAAATCTAGTGATCACTTATTCAAATAAAAAATGCACTGATGTTTCTGCGTTGTAATCCTTCACTGGTGTGGCTTCCTCCCATCTTGTTAGGTATTTCGTTGTAGTGATAATGTACCTTGCTCCTGTTCTTTTTGTCGGTGGGTTGATTGGTCCCACAAAATCTATTGTCCATTTATAAAATGCTTGGAGTGTTACTTATGGTCATAATGGAATGTCGTCCCTTTAGTTGGGTTTGCCTACCCTTTGATAGACATCGCATTTTTGACAGTACTCCTTTGAGTCTCTGTGAATCATTGGCCACCATAGTCCTACATGCAATACCTTCTGCACGGTAGCTTTACCTATGTAATGTCCTCCTGCTATCCCTTTGTGAGCTTCTGCTAAAACTCTTGGTATTTCATGCTCTAACACGTACCTTCACAAGATGCTATCTGTGCCCATCTTATGTAAATGTCCTGCAATCAGTTGATAGTCGGCAACACGGACTACCAGGTTTTTTTTCTGCTTAGTATTATACCCTTGTGGTGCAGTACCTATGCTCAAGTACTGAATGATGTATGTAGAGTATTCATCAACGATATGAACTAAGAATAGCTGTGCATATGGAAAGTTGTCTTCTAAATTCATAGGTTCTTCTTCGTTTATGACCCTTGATAGGTGGTCAGGTCCTGCATTCAACTTTCCTGGTTTGACAATGACTTGAAAGTCAAATTCTTGGAATAGTAGTAACCACCGACAGATTCTTCCCCCCAACACTGGCTTGTTGACTAGATATTTGAGGGTTGAGTGATCTGTGAACATCTTAAAGTGTTTCCCCAAAAATTAATGTCTGAAATTTTGCAGTGCATAGACCATAGGTAGCCATTCTCTTTCTGTGGTGTTATAGTTATGTTCTGAGTCATATAGCTTTATACTCGCAAATGATATCGGGTGATCCAAGTCCCCCACTCTTGGTTGTGCCAAGATAGCTCCAAGTGCTATGGTTGATGTGTCTACATGTACGTGGAATGTCTTCTCCCAATATGGAAAGACTAATACTGACACGGTGACCATCTTTTCCTTTAGGGTATCCATACCATGTTGGTACTCATTGTTCCACTGAAACTTTGTATCCTTTCTTAGCAGATTTTCCATCAGTGTAGTTATTTGTGCATAACCTTTGATAAATTTCCTGTAGTAACCTATGTGTCCCAATGTCGCTCTTAGCTGACTGACTATTTTTGGTGGTGGTAAGTTAACAATGACTGCGATCTTTGCAGGATCTACTAATAAACCCTGTTTGCATACTATATGGCCCAATAGTATCCTGAACAATGTTCTGAATATGCATTTCTTTATATTCAGTGATATTTGACATTCCCTGCATCTTTCCAACATTAGCCTTAAGACTTCTACATGATTTTTAAACAAACTGTAAACTGTCAAATCATCCAGGTATACTTCGAGAAACTGGTGGATGAATTCCTTAAACGTAGAAATGACTACTCTGGAAAATATTGCTGGTGCATTCTTCATTCCAAACGACATAACTGTGTACTAATACGATCCCCATTCTGTCGCAAATGTGGTCTTGTATCTGTCTTCTTATGCTATCTTGATCTGATGGTAGTTTGAGAATCCATCAGTGAATGAGTATGCTTCATGTCCTCCTACCTTCTCTAACACTTCATCCGTGAAGGGTGTAGGGAATGGGTCGTGTAGGCATGCATCGTTCAACTTCCGCAAGTCGACGCATATCCTGATCCCTCCTTGTTTCTTTTCCTGTACTACCATTGGGCTTATCCATTCTCATTCTTTGGTCGGTTCTATGATGCCGACTTTTAGCCTCTTGTCAATCTCAACTTTTACTTTCTACTTATATATGGGGTTTAGTCTATATGGTCGTTGTCTGATTGATCTCGCTTATGGTCTGAGTGGTATCTTCATCTCTCCTAACTAAACAACCTCAACTAAACAATTAACCAAACTAGCTTTGATTTCCCCATCATCTCCCACATATATCTTGGAAGAACATTAACATCTTATCCTAAATATTTAGATGACATTGTCCATGTCATATTCTCCTATATCCTCTTCTTATGCAAGACTTGGTTCACTTCTTTCTATGTCATAGGTACTTCTCTGTCTTGTGTACACTAATCAATCAATTTGCATAGTGCATTCAATGTTGTTTCATATTGCATCAACTCTAAATATCTCTTTATAAATTCTTTCAAAGTATTTACCTTTTCAAATGGCCTTTCTAGAATAGTGTGATCATAAACTTATGACATATCGTATACTGGTGGTGTCTTTGACGTTGATGCTATACAGTTTGGTCCTAGTATCTCCTTCCTTGATCACTAATAGGTTTCTTTTTCTTTTTGTGGATTGAATGTTGGCATGGGCGCATCTCCTTTCCTTATCCATTTTTCAACTCCCTTTCCCTTCTCCACCGCATATGGTCAGGTTCTCATTCTATTGCACATAACAACTACTACTCTAGGATTATTGTCACATTCCTTAGCGACTATCATCTGCAAGTTCTGGTACTAATTTTGATGTTGGTTCTTATTGAAATATTAATTAATTGTTGAGAGAATAATTTTTGAAAGATTAATTAATTGTCGAAAGAATAATTGTTGAAATATTAATTGTCATTAGATTGTTTGTCATTGATGTCAACCCTTGAGCAGGAGGTTAACAAGTTACATGTTGAAGTAAAGTATCTATAAACATAAGTTAACGAGATGCATATCAATTGCATGTGCATGTTAGTTGCATAATATCCTCATCATAAGTTAACAAGTTGCATGTTAGTTGCATGTGCATGTCAGTTGCATGAGCTCCTCATTAAAACACAGATAAGAGTCATTTTGGAGATCACTTTTGTAAACCATTTCTTAGAATAAATGTTCGAGATATGAGGCAGTGAGTCAAAGACAACAAATTCCAATGAAGTAAGAAGTTTACGGGAGCTAAGAGTACGAAGAATAAGTCTCAGACAAATATTATTTGAGTAAATCCACAACTTTCAGAAGGGAAAGTGTTTACATCCGCGGGATGTAGTGAGGAAAAGCACGGATACCTGTGAGAAGAAAGTGTATAGGGTTGCATACATGTGAGGAAAATTTATGAATATCAGGGATCTAAAACTCAAGTCAACTACATGATTGAAGATATGTCTTCCTATGTGTGTTAGAGTGAATATTATGAAGAAATCATAAACAAGTATGTCTTAGTGATTCACAAGCATTTGATTTGGAGAATTATCTTGTGGATCTTGGTATGAGGTGTGTGTGGTTGCAGTCTTAATGAGATATTGATCTAAGTAGAAATAATAGAAATATCAAAGACAACAACAAAAAAAGGTTAGAAGTGAAAGAGGTAGTGACAAATTGGTCTACATTTATATTTCAGGGCAGTTGGACGGGGAAAGGAAAGGGGGTTGTAGCCTCCTTTCAGTTGGAGCCGGTAAATTAGGGAGTTGGAGATTTCTTCAGGTTGTAGCCTATAAATGGGGGGTTGGATCCTCCTTCTAGCTGTAGCTGGAGAAATAGGAATTTGGTGCTTCCAATGAATGTACTCTTTAAAAGATAATAAAAACATTTCATGGTTTTCTCTCGCATTGGGTTTCCATGTGAAATTTTGGTGTAGTGTGTTTATATGATGTCTATGCATTGAGTTATGATGTTTTGAATTCTCATAATATTTATGGGAGGTTTTATATTGTAATAAAAAATACTAATTTTTCTCATACTGATTCAACCCTCCTCTTAGTATTCCAACAATTGGTATCAAAGCAGGCCCTTCAGGAAACAATCTAACCACTAGAAGGAGATCATAGAATATGATAAGATTGGAGCACCAATGTTTGATGGTTAGAACTATACCTTCAGGAATAAAAGGATGGAATTTTTTTTACAGACACATGGATTTGATGTTTCAAAATCAATAGTAGATGGGTATAAAACACCAAACACTCCCCCAACCGACAGAGATGGAAATAAATCAACGAAAACAACTCAAAGGCTAAAGGTACTATTCTGAGCAGTTTAGTTAATTCAATATTTGTCAAAGTTATGCATTGTGACAATGCAAATGATCTTTGGGATAAACTCCAAAATACTTATGAAGGTAATGCCAAAGTTAAGGGAGCTAAGCTTCAAATTTTCAAAGCTAAGTTTGAATAGTTGAAGATGAAGGAAGATGAAGACATTGCAACCTACCTTCTGCGAGTTGAAAAAATAGTTAACATTATCAAAGGATTGGGAGTAGAAGTTTATGACTCAGTGGTTTTTCAAAAGGTATATATTTAGGTCTCTTCCTATGAGATTTGATCCTAAACTGTCAGCCCTAGAAGAAAGATCGGATCTCGGTACATTGAGAATGGACAAGCTACATGGAATATTTAAAGCCTGTGAAATGAGAATAGAATAGGAGAACCCAGTCACAAAGGAAGCAACTTTCAAGGAATCCAAGAATACAAAGAAGAAGCACAAGAAAAATTCAAAACAAGTTGCATCTGTAGTGATGATTTAGACAAACATGAAGAGATGGCTAACTTTGTAAGAAAATTAAAGAAAAGAACCAATAAGTATAAAGGTATGCTTCCATTGAAATGTTTTAATTGTGGTGGTATTGGTCATTTTTATTCTAAATTTCCTCATAAGAATAAAGATAATGATGAATAAAAAAATTTTAAAAGGGAAAAGAAATATCAAAAGGGAAACAAGAGAAGAAACAAAATAATTTTTTTTAAGAAAAGTTTCTACTCAAAGGAGGACAATTTCTCATCAGACTAGGAGGATAATGAAAGTGAAAGTAATTTAGAAAGAGTAATATTCATGGAAATAGAATATGATTCCGAAGAAGAAGGTGAAATCGATCTTAGAGCAAAGCTAATCAGTGCATTAGAAGAACTTAGGAAGGAAATAAAGAAAAACAAGTCACTCAAGGAAGAGTTAAAAATGAAAGAGGGATCTAGAAATTCCAACATTGAAGAACTAGAGAAGATGATCACGAGTCTAAAAATTCAAATAGAAGAAGACAAAAGAATTGAGGAAATACTTAGAAGTCAGTTAGAATAAAAGGAGAAAACGATTGGAATCTTGGAAGAAGAGATAGTCTCTTTAAGGAAAGATCTTCAGAAGAAATATATGCAACAAAAGAGCACAATAATATTGGATCAAATAATCAGTAGTCAAATATCATCCGATGATAGACTGGACTAGGATACACTCAAGTATAGAATGAGAAAGGATCAATGCCTAAGACAACAAAAAAGGAAGTAGGAAAAAGAAGCTATGCAAAGATTGTCAAATATTTTTTCAAGAAGGAAGAATGCATGCCCCCAAAGAGGAACATTCTAGAAACAAAGAATACTCAAGAAGATGAATTTAGAAGGAGTGCATCGAAAATAATATCATATAATCCCAAGTATCAAAGATTCTTTTATGTCCATTGTTTTAATTGTGATAATTTTGGACATAAATCTGTAAACTCCAGGGCCTATGCCAAGAATCGAAGCAACTATGCAAGGTATTTGAATACTGGTTATCCCATAAAATCTTATGAAACATAGAGCAGAAACCAAAAAAAAATTGGTTCATTGAGAAATGAAGTAGAATGCAACAAATGCAACAATTTTGGACACATAGAAAAGAATTGTAGATTGACTATTCCACCCAGGGAATCAAAGTAGAACATTAACAATAACATATTGAAACCACAAGAAATATGGAAAATAAAGTAGAATCAATGCTCGCTTGCTCTACAATCCCAACACAGGAAAAGTGATTGGTATGTTGACAGTGGTTATTCAAAGCATATGACAGGTGACATGAACAGGTTTATAACTCTAAAGAAAGAGAGAGACGGATCATTTTCATTTGGAAATAATCATTCATATAAAACTATAGGTATAGGCATATTTAAGCTTGGAAGCAAAGATGAAATGGAAGAAAATGTTCTATTGGTCGAAGATATGAAACACAATCTGTTGAGTGTAAGTCAAATGTGTGATCAAGGACACACACTTCAGTTTGACTCATAGAAATGTGAAATTAGGAAAGAAGGATTAGGCAAGTTAGTGACAACACCGATAATGACTTCGAACAACATACATGTTTTGAATGAAATTGGAAAAGAAAGTTGTTGTTTAGGAAAGGAAAATGAAAGGTGGCTCTGGCATAGAATAATGGGTCACATTCACTTTGACAATCTTTTCAAAATCAACAGAAAGGAAGAAGTTAAAGAACTAAAATTTCAAAGCCAACGAATACTCTATGTAAGCATTGTCTATAGGGAAAACAGACCAGGACCAAGTTCAAATCAAAGGAGTACTCAACGAAAAAACAATTGGAAATTGTACATATTGATATGTGTGGATGACCAAAGAGAACAAATGGATTAAATGGTGAACAATAATTCATGCTACTAATTGATTACTACACAAGAATGACTGCAGTTTGCTTTCTCATGAAGAATTCAGAGGCATTTGAACACTTCAATATATACAAAGAGATGGTTGAAACAAAGACAGACTTGAAAATCAAATGTTTAAGATCAAAATTTGGTGGATATTTTACATCAAAAGTATTCATGTATTTTTGTGGTGAACATGGGATAAAAAGACAATTCTCAGCAGCGAGGACACCTCAGAAAAACAAAGTTGTTGAAATAAAGAACATGATAGTATAGGAGATGGGGAGAACCATGTTGAAACATTTCAAGTTGGGTGACATCTTTTGGGAACATTCAATACATACAACAATTCATATATTGAATAGAGGAATGCACAAAATTAATAGTGATAAGACTCCCTACGAGCTATGGAAAGGAAGAACGAAAAAATGTGAAGCATTTTAGAGTATTTAGAAGCAAGTGCTATATCAAAAGAGAAGACGACAGGATTTGAAAATTTGACTCTCGAGTTGACAAAGACATATTTGTCGGGTACTTAAGTAAAATCAAGGCATACAATTGTTTTAATATGAGACTCAACAGAATAGTGGAAATCATCAACGTACATATTGATGATATAAGTGTACGAAAGCCCAAAGGAGAAATCAAAGACTCGGCAAAGCAGGAAGGAGAAGAATATTTGAAAGAAGAAGTAGAAGAAGTAGAAGTAGTAGTAGAAGAAGAGCAGCTAGAAAAAAAAAAAGAGGAAGATGACCAACAAAATATTCATATATCTGCCAAAACGCCTAGCCGACGAGTGCAGAAACATCATCCATCAGAAAATATAATTGGGAATAAATATGCAGGAGTTAAAACCTGAAGAAAAATGAGATCACCAACATAAAGACATCTAACAATGTTGTCTATGGTTGAACCCAATAGCTTTGAAGAAGCCAACACTAATGAACACTAGATCAAATCTATGGAAGAAGAACTAGATCAGATAGAGAAAAATGAAACATGGGAACTTGTTCCAAGTCCTAAGGATAAAAATGTGATTGGCACAAAATGGGTATTCAGAAACAATTTGAACGAGGATGGACAAGTAACCAGGAATAAAGAAAGGTTAGTATGCAAGGGATATCCTCACGTTGAAGGAATACATTTTGAAGAAATTTTGGCTCCGGTTCCTAGAATGGAAGAAGTCACACTTATTGTTGGGCTCTAAAGATGTCCTAAAATATAACCTCTATGAATCATCCAAAGGTAGGCGCTGGAACAAGCATTTTACTTGTCTCCTACGTAGGTTCTTACCTTTCGTTTTCAATACCCGTCCTCCAGAGATGCAACCCCTGCAAAGGGACAACAATCGTAACAAAAGGAACAACAATCGTTCCGTTCAAATGAATAGCAAAAGGAACAACAATCGTGACAAGGGAACGACAGTCGTTATACTGGGCCGAACTAATGTTGTATTAATTTAGTTGTAGTACTTGCCCAACTATTTAATTTGTCAACCCGGGGTTCGTAAAATGACAAAGCACACACAAAGTATATGCAAGATTGAAGCGAGACTAATCTAATCAAATGTTTAAGCTATGATTGAAATTGAATCATTAATCTAACACACGAATGAAATAGAATCATTAATCTAACACACGACTGAAATTGAATCATTAATCTAACACACGACTTGGAATTGAATTAATTTAGTTGCATAAATGAAATTAATCTAGGAGTGGGAAATTCCATGAAGGAAATTAATCTAGAAATGGAGAACTACATGAAGGAAGAGCAGATACAACAAGTGAAGAGTTGAATGGCATAACAACATATGAGAGCTCTCACCAATGAAGCAATCTTACATTCAATAGTCAAATCAATCTTCATAACAGAATAATGAAAGCATGAAAACCAAAACCATGAATCAAAGCTAAGAATCCCTTTCTCTTTCGAATCCTAATGACTACCACTAAATGACTACAAAATAACTCTAATTAATTGAATCCTATAATTCCTATTGAATCCTCATGAAGAGAGAGCACTATCTTTTATACATGAGAGCCTTGAAGATAAGATAACCATCTCATTATTACAGATCCACTTTTCTCTCAACCTATTTCCCATTATTACAAAATATAATCCCTTCAAATCCTCACACATATCTCTCATATCTCTTGGATAAGATATTCCAACTAAATATCCATGATCTTCTCCTTGGAATGGGCTTGAATTATCTCCTCAAATATTGAAATGGTGGAGGAAATATTCCAGAATTCCTTTTGAATTAATCCTTCTCATATTCCTACACATTACTAAGATCACACATATTTGAGATATATATGAAAACATGTTGATTTTCTAACATTTAATCACAAATTCCTTTTAAATACTAAAATGAATAAAGTGGAGAACAATAAGGTGAAACCCAAGTATATTTATGGAAATGATATCGTGAAAGGTTAATGGGGCGATGCAATGTTGAGAATGATGAAGGGAAAGATGGATGAAAATAGGACATTTCTAAGCCCCAAAACTTATCTTGGCTTATGAATGTTCGAAGAAAATCAAATTATATAAAATGGATGTAAAATCATCCTTCCTGAATGGAAAACTAGAAGAAGAATTCTACATCGAACATCCTAAAGGGTATATACTGTCAAAAAAGGAAGATTATGATAACATATTGAAGGCATTGAATGGACTCAAACAAGGCCCTAGAGCATGGTACTCGAGATTGGACAGGTATCTACAACAACAAGGGTTCAGAAAAGGAAATGCAGACAACAATATCTACATAGAGGTAAATCAAGATAGTATGCTGATAATTTTTATTTTATGTTTATGACATTATTTTTGGAAGTGGTGATGACGAGATGAGTTAGAAATTTGCTAAAGACATGCAGAATGAATTCGAAATTTCATTATTTGATGATTTTTCTTTCTTTTGGGGGCTCCACATATGTCAGCAAGATACATGTATTTTCATCTCCGAGACCAAGTATATCAAAGAAAAGTTAAAGAAGTTTGGAATGGTAAATTTCAATCCCGTAATTACTCCCATGCAAACCAGTTGAAAATTGAGCAAAGATGATCAATCCAAGGATGCAGATCATAGACTCTATAGATTGATGGTTAACATTTTACTCTATGTGACAACATTGAGACTAGATTTGATGCAAGCACTTGGAAAGGTGGCAAGATTTCAAGCAACACCGAAGGAAACAAATGTTATGGAAGTAAGGATAATATTTAGATATCTCAAAGGAACAAAATACTATGGATTATGGTATCCAAAAGGGAATGATATATCTCTATTTTCATACATAGATGCATATCGGGCAGGAAGTGTTGATGATAGAAGAAGTACAAGTGGAGTAACCTTCTACTCGAGTGATTTTCTGGCGTCCTAGTTGAGAAAGAAATCGTTTTCAGTATCATTGTCCAGAATATTGCAACAACAACATGTTGTACATAGGTTCTTTGGATGAATCAAACTTTGTAGGACATACATGTGGAATATGAAGAGCCTATTCCGATATTTTGTGATAATACCAATGCTACAAGTATCTCTAAGAATCCAGTGATGCATTCCAATATGAAACACATTCCTATCAAGTTTCACTTTCTACGGGAACATGTTACAGAGAATAACATCAAGGTAGAGTAGTTGAGACAAAAGAATAGATTGCAGATATATTTACCAAACCTCTTCTGAGGGATACCTTTGAGTATATTTGACATAAACCTGGAGTAGTTTCAGCCCCACAATGATCTACATGGAAGTTGGCACAGTAAGACAGGGGGAGAGAAACAACAATCATGAAAGACTTGATTTTTGTTTTAATTATTTTTGCCATATATTTACACGAGGAAGAATGATGAAGAGAAACATCAATAGAGATCATATGATTACACATAGAGGGAGAATCCCCAAGGAGACTCCATCCTTTTCCATCGATGACAAAGGGGGAGAGAAAAATAGAGGAATGGAAAGGAAGAGAAGAGGCATGCAAACATGGGGAGCCAACATGAGTAAGAGAAGTGTTGTGTTTAAGTGTTTCCATCAATTCCAAAGGGGGAGATTGTTGAAAGATTAATTAATTTTTGAGATAATAATTGTTGAAGGATTAATTAATTGTCGAAAGAATAATTGTTGAAAGATTAATTTTCATTAGATTGGTTTTCATTGATGTCAACCCTTGAACAGGAGGTTAACAAGTTGCATGTCGAACTAAAGTAGCTATAAACAAAAGTTAACAAGTTGCATGTCGAACTAAAGTAGCTATAAACAAAAGTTAACAAGTTGCATGTCAGTTGCATGAGATCATCATCAAAAGTTAACAAGTTGCATGCCAGTTGCATGTGATCCTCATTAAAACACAGAGAAGACTCATTTTGTATATCACTTATGTGAATCACTTCTAAGAATACAAGTTGGAGATCTGAGGCAGTGATTCGAAGACAAGGAATTCCAGTGAAGTAATAAGTGTGAGGAGCCGAGAGTATGGATAAGAAGTATTAGACATATATTCTTTGAGTAAATCCACAACTTTTAGGTGGAAAAGCATGTACATCTGCAAGTTGTAGTGAGGAAAAGCACAAATACTCGGGAACAAACAATGTATAGGTTCGTGAAACTGTGGGGAAATTTTCTGAATATGAGGGATCTAAAACTTAGGTCAACTACAAGATTGAAGGTATGTCTTCTTGTGTGTGTTAAAGTGAATACTATGAATAAATCAAGAATAAGTATGTCTTAGTGATTCACAAGAGTTTGATTTGGAGAATTCTCTTGTGGATCTTGGTATGAGGTGTGTGTGCTTGCAGTCTTGATGAGATATTGATCTCAGTAGTAGTAGAAGAAATATCAGAGACAAAAACAACAATAGGTTATCAATGATAGAGGTAGTGACATATTGGGTTACATTTATATTCCAGGGCGGTTAGAAGGGGCAAGGAAAGGGGGTTTATCCTCCTTCTAGTTGGAGCCGATAAATTAGGGAGTTGGAGCTTCCTTCAGGTTGCATCCTGTAAATAGGGGGTTTGAGCCTCCTTCCAGTTGTATCTAGAGAAATATGAAGTTGGTGCTTCCAATGAATGTACTCTTTGATAAATAAGAAAATCATTCTGTGGTTTTCTCCCGCATTGGGTTTCCACGTAAAATTTTGGTGTATTATGTTTATGTGATGTCTATGCATTGAATTATGATGTTTTGAATGCTTATGATATTTATTGGAGGTTTTATATTGTGATTAAAAGTACTAATTTTTCTCATATTGATTCACCCCCCTCTCAGTATTCCAACAGTTGTGACGTTGGTTCTGATGTTGGTTTTGGTTCCCTCTCACCTTCCATTTCTATATTAGTTGAGGAAAGTATTTTGTTTCATGATCCAATGCTCTGCAATACGTGCATATCGTGGAATCATTCAGGAAATCTGTCTCTAAATGTCCCAATTGATTGAATTTATAAAAAATTATCAGTCCTCTGCCTCCTTGACCAAATCCTCCACGTCCTCGACCTCTGTCGAATCCTCCATGTCCACCATGATTAAAGCCTCTCATAGTGTTGTACTATGGAACTCCTCCTTATGCTACAACATTTCATTCTTGAATTTTGTATGCATATGAAGTGTGCTCTCTCATTAATTCAAATGTGTGAAAGTCTTTCTCATCGTGTCCTACCGAATTGCAAAAATTATAGAATAACTGCCTAGGTGTACTATGGTACTTCTTCAATAAGGGGCAAGCAATTGAATGATGTCCCCATGTCTTATATATCTCGTAATACCCTACGCCTCGTGCCAATGGGTTTGCTCCTCCTATGGCCATATACTGCACGAATGTTGGACATTCTTCCTTTCGATGTCCTTTTGTTCTACATGCTATATACCAAACATGTTCTCACTTTTCCTTTTCCTTTTCCTTTGTTATCTCTGATAATTGAATTCTCAACGCAACCAACTATGACTATACATGTGCCATATCTAGGCGATCTCCTATATGATATGATTCCAATTTCATCGTGATTTCCAACACTTTTGGCTGCGACGTGACCTTCTATTGTGTTAATGGACAATGAATGTGCAACAATAGACCTATAATAAACCATTCTCGATGTTTCTCATCAAGAATATCAAATTTTAATTGACCCATCACATCTTTAAATCTCTGCTTGTAATCCCACACTGCCTCATTCTACACTTTCTTAATCTCTTTAAGCTCTATAATATATTGCGATTCAGATTTTAGCTTCCAAAAATCCTTAAACAATGCTTGTCCAATCTCTAGAAAAGTTCTTGACTATTCGACTGGTGCAGTTTTATGATACTTCATATACCATAGCGGTACATGACCTATGAACGTCATGACCAACTGTGCGATCTTCGTCGCCTCATCTTGGGCATTCTTCGAAGTCCATATCATGTTACATATAAACAAGTGTTGGTCAAGGTCCTCCGACCCCACTCCCTAAAACTCGGGCATTCTTAGTGTATGATCTATCCCTACCATTGTACTCGATGTTGTACTTACCGTTAGTGATGCTGAGTGACTCTGTTTCACTATGCTAATTCCATTAGTCTAACTATTTCTATGACTTCCTCCACTCACTATAATTTATCTTGAACAAGTCTCGCTTCCTGCTTCAATTCTCAGTGACGCACACGGGGTCGTGGGTTTGACACAAATTCTGATATGAGATGGAATTCCCTCTTGCACTGGACAATAATGATGATCCCTTTCTTTTCTTTTCCCTTCTCTGTACGATGTGATATGAAGTACTGCACAAGGGTCACTTTCCTAAAATTCTTTGTGTTTCTCTTATTTCTGAGACAAAGTCTCCATCTTACTACATCTAAACCTTTTCCCACAATGAAATACTCCAATCTCTCCATCTAAGTCAATATCCTCTTCTCTCAACATCCTCAGTCCATCTGATACTTACTCATCCTTTCCACTCTCAGACCATCCTCTGGTCATCCCCCAGTCCCCCTAGGTTCGTGAAGGTGCCTAGCAGTCAGACTCCATATTCATAACATTCTTGTCTCACAACAACATTTTTATCCAAGTAGACAATGCACTCAAACATCTTCTGCACAGAACCTTGAAAAATTCCCTCTCTACGACACTATAAGGCTAGCTACAATCTACTGCAAACTATGTAATATAACCCCCTAATATAAAATTCAACCATAAATCAACCGCATGAGAAACCTTATTACTTACTGTATTGAGTTGTCTGATCAATTCATGAGTCCAGTTTCTTCGAGATTCAACTCTATATCTCCCAACTTTCTCCACTAGCCTTTCTAATCATTCGGTAAAAATTATCAGAAATTCTCCAAAGAATATTTCATGAATATCTGTGAATACATACCTTTGCAACTATTGTTTGTCGTTGAGCCGCGGGTTCCTATTATGTTCTCTAGAGAATTATCGCTACTTACTTTCTATCCATTTGGTGATATCCTCCTTATTCAACCTCCAAAACAGTCCCCTCAATTATAGTTCTCGATACGGAAAACATAACCATTTGTTGGTGCATAGTGGGCAGACCCAGGGTTAATCATCTATATACTGCTACATAAATGTAAACCCCAATTACTCAATGCCTTGAAAAAGAGAGAAATTCAGATAATAAGCCTCTTATAGGGGGCAACCTCCTTATGCCCACATAAATGTACACTTCCTAGATGATTCCAAATGAAAATGTCTCCTTGGTATATATAGGAGACTAGGAGGTATAATTACAACTAATGGAATAAAGCCGACATAAATAAAATAACATTACTAATGTAATATGCCCCAATTAAGGGGTAATGAGCCAAT
>ML789547.1:268395-279675 GCA_009831015.1 Picea engelmannii
TTATAGCCAAGCATTGGGTTATTATGCAACCTCTTTTGAATGTGAAAAGGGGCTCTTTAGGGCACAATTACGTCTTTGACCAGCCTCCCCACGCAGATTGAGCTCGGATTTGATGTCAAATCGACTTGGGAGCCGATCCATTAATGGTTGGGAGGCCGACCAGTTTCATAAATGCACCGTTTGGCAGGCGCGCGGGTTTTTCACCCCACAGCCGCGCATATGCGCTCCAAGTACGAAGATGTTGCACGCGTGCGCGCGCGCGCCCAGTGGGTGCATAGCGCTTTGTAATTTTTTGGCCATTTTGCATAGTTTTGACCCTTTTGCTGTGCTGTGGAATTAATCCTTGTGCCCTGAATGATTGTTTTTCTGTGCTGACGATGCGGAGTTCTTGTCGCCCTGTGCGGACGAAATTTCAGTGATAACACCGATCACATTCTTATCCTTTGGTCTTGGAACCAATTCCCAAGTGTCATTTTTCTCTATTTGATCCAATTCTTCATCCATGGCCTTATTCCAAAATTCATCCTTATTGGCCTCTTCAAAACAAGTTGGTTCAATTGTAGATGAGAGTGTTAGGAGCGTTTGTTTTGGTGAACAGATTCTTCTTCTAGTCTCAACACCTGCATCTTTGTTTCCGATAATCTGATCTGAAGGATGATTCTTCTGTACTCGTCTGCTAGGTGTCTTTGGAGGCACTTTTTGAACTTTCTCTTCTTCTTTTGTCAGATTCTCTTCATATTCCCCTTCTACTTCTTTTTCATCTTGTGTTTCTTCTTCGTAAAGTTGTTCCATTGATTCATTTTCTTCTTCCTTTAATTCTTGTCTACCTGTTTCATCAATTGTTACGTTGATGCTTTCCACAACGTTTTCCAATATCAAGTTGTAACACTTGTATGCTTTCCTTGTACTTGAGTAACCAAAAAGTACTCAATTTTCCACACGATATTCAAACTTTCTCATTCTACCATATTCTCTTTTGATGTAGCATTTGCTTCTAAAAACTATGAAGTGCTTCACATTTGCTGGTCTTCCTTTCCATATCTCGTAGGGAGTTTTGTCAGTGTTGTTTATGAGAATTACTCTGTTTTGAATGTGAATTGTTGTATGCATTGCCTATGTCCAAAAAATATATGTCAATTTGGAATCCATTAGCATTGTTCGGGCCATTTCCTATATTATCTTGTTCTTTATTTCAACAACTCAATTCTATTGAGGTGTCCTAGCAATGGAGAATTGCCTTTTTATTCCATGAATGTTGCAGTAGTCCATAAATTCCTTTGAAGTGAACTCTCCTCCATTATCATATCTCAAGCATTTGATTTTTCAATCCATTTCATTTTCAACCATTTCCTTGTAGATCTTGAAGTTATCAAAAGCTTCTAACTTATTCTTGAGAAAGCAAACTGCAGTCATTCTTGTATAATCATCAACTAATAACATAAAATATTTCTCACCTTTTAAACCCTTTGTTGTATTTGGTACAACTAGATTAGTATGCACAATTTCCAGTGGTCTTGTTGTTGAATATTCCTTTGATTTGAACCTGGTCTTTTTTTCCTTTCCTTGTTGACAATGCTTGCATAAAGTGTTGGTTGGTTTCATGATCTAGGGAATTTCTTTGACTGCTTCTATTTTGCTGACTTTGACAAGGTTATATAAATGTATGTGACCCATTCTTCTGTGCCACAGCTAAATTTCATCTTCATTTCATAGACAAAACTTTTCATTTCCAATTTCACTTAACACATATATGTTTCTTGAAGTTCTCGCAACTGTAGCAATCAATTTTCCTTAACCTTCTTTTCATATCTCACACTTTTTTGAATCAAAAGTAACTTTATGACCTTGGTCACACATTTGACTCACACTTAGAAGATTATGTTTCATATCTTCTACTAGTAGAACATTTTCTTCTTTTGTATTCTTGTTCTCGATTATGATTGTGCCTTTTCCAATGATTTTAGTTGAATCATCATTTCCGAAGCAGACTGGTCCATCTCTTTCCTTTCTTAATGTAATAAATCTATCTCTATCGCATGTCATGTGTTTTGAATAACCATTGTCAACATACCAACCATGTTTCTTCTGCTTAGCTTGTAGAGCGAGTGTGCATTATTCATTGTTGTATTGATTCTGATTTCTTATCCATGTCCTTTTCTAAGGTTCATGTATGTGATTGTTGTTGTTTTGTTGTGGTTCTCTAGGAGGGATTGTCATTCTACAATATTTGGTTGTGTCCAAAGTTGTTACACTTGTAGCAATCCACTTCAATGCTTAATGATTCAAACATATTGTAACTTCTTCTCTATGTTTCACTAAGCCTTCTTGGATAACCCTTTTGTGTATGAATTTCAAAGTTATTTATGTTCCTGTTGTTAGCTCTACAATTCACAGCTTTATGTCCAAAATTATTACATTCATAACATAAACCAAAAAAGATAGTTTGATACATGGGAGTTGAAGATCTTATGAAAGGAGGTGCTCTTATGAATCCTTCTTCTTCCTGAGACCTACCTGTTTCTATCGGTTGTCGATTCTGAAATATGAATCTTCTCGGTACAGGAGTGTCCCTGTAATTTTCTATGTAGACCTTCCTATCCACTTTGATTGTTTCTGCATAGATTGTTGGATATGTTTCTTGTTCTTTTATTTTGGAGCTTGATCCATTTTCTGTCTAATTGTACCCAAGTCTGGACTTGTCATGATTAGGCCTTTGGCTGCTGATAATGTCATTCAAAACTTTTGAGTTGTTCTTCGTATTTTTCTTTTGAATATCCTTTCTTAATGTGACAATCTTTGCTTCTAAATTTTCAATGATCCTGTCTCTTCCTTCTAGATGTTCTTTGAGTGCTTCTTCAATTCTTTTATCTTATTCAATTTGAACCTTCAAATTTGTGATCATTTGTTCTAATTCCTGAGTGTCTTCCTTATTGTCTAGTTCTTCTTGTAGCTTATTGTTTTTCCTCTTTTCTCCTCTGATAACTTCTATGGCACTCAACAATTCCTCTCGGTAGTCAACTTCTTCCACTTCAATTTCTTCTTCGAATTTTTCATATTCTTCTTTGACTTCTTCATATTATTCTTCGGAGTCTTCTTTATTAGAGTCTTCTACTGCCATGAATAGAAATCTTTATGTCTCACTGTCACTGACTCCATCTTCATTTGATGAGATGTCTTCTTTGTTGCATAAGTTTTTCTTGAAAACTTTCTTTGTGGTTCTTTTTCCTTTATATGTTTGTTTTTTGAGTAACCTTCATCATTTCTCTTTTTATTATGAGGACATTTGTTAGAAAAATGGCCAATACCATCACAATTTAAACAAATTAAAGGAAGCTTACCTCTATACCTGCCATCGGTTCCCTTGTTTAGTCTTTTGACAAAGTTGGCCACTTCTTCATCATCTTCCGAGACGTCACTATTGCTTCTATGTTCTTTTTCTTGTTGATTTCCCTTTTGCTTTGATATTTTGGATGCTTTGAAGGTTGCTTCTTTTACATATGGATTTTCCTGTTTAGTTCTCATTTCATATGCTATGAAGATTCCATGTAGTTAATCTATTCTTATTAAGTTTAGATGTGCTCTTTCTTCTAGTGCTGATATTTTAGGGTCAAATCTCATAGGAAGAGATCTTAGTACCTTTTGAATAATTAGAGATTCTTGAATTTATTCTCCTAATCCCATGATTGCATTTACTATTTCATCGATTCGTAAGAAGTAAGATGCAATATTCTCATCTTCCTTCATCTTTAGTTGTTCGAACTGGCCTCTGTAAGTTTGAAGCTTTGCTGCTTTGACTTTTGAATATCCTTCATAAATATTTCAAAGTTTGTCCCAAATATCTTTGGCATATTTACAATGTGCAACTTTGGTGAATATCGTTTCACCAAGACCTTTCAGAAGTGCATTTGGGGCTTTGTAATTATTCTGACTGAATTTCACTACTTTGTAATTTGTTGGTGGAACTGTTGGTACTGTGTATCCATCTACAATTGATTGCCAAATTTAAAATCCTTGTGCCTGTATAGATGTCATCATCCTTATGCTCCAAAATGCATACTTTTGTCCATCAAACTGTGGTATTCCATTTTTATACAATTTTTTTCTCTCCATGATCTACCTTTCAGTGGTTAAACTGATTTCTAAAGGAATCTGCTATGATACCAATTGTTGGATTACTAAGAGGGGGGGTGAATCAGTAATATAGTAATAATCATTTTTAACCATATAATCCAAGTGTTATATCAATGTAGCATTATCATCCAATAATTGTAGAGTAAATAAGAAATGAACAAATGAACAATCATACACATACATAGTACACCATTGTTTTACGTGGAAACTCAAAGCGGGAGAAAACCGCAGACTACTTTTTCTTATATGTCTTGAAGAATTACATTCATTGGAAGCACAAACTTCCTTTTTTTCCAGCTGCAACTAGAAGGAGGCTCCAACCCCCTAGTTTCTCCGGCTACAACCCGAGGGAAGCTCCAACTCCCCAATTCTCTGGCTACAACCAGAAGGAGGCTACAACCCCCTATGTTCTTCGTCTACAACCACTTGTCCTTGCCCCATCCAACCACTCTGACATATAAGTAGAATGATGGAACCACTTTCACACTATCACTTTGAGATATACCATTGTAAACTTGTACCAATAAACCTACACCAAACAACCTGTACCAATAAACCTGAACCATGCATCAACATGTACCTCAACCTGTAATCAACCTGTACCATAAACAAGTGCATCCAACCATGTACCAAGTATGTACAAATCATGTATCAACTACTCATCAACTATGACTCATCAATATGTACCAACATCATCAACTATACAACTCAATTATGTGCCAACTCATCAACTACTTCTCTCAACCATGTACCCAACATGTACCTCAATCAAAATCCCTCATCAATTTCATCATCCAAATATGATTTGTAAGTATGTAATAGACCTGGTGTATATGGTCACATACCTGCAAACCTTCCTTAACTTTAACAACAAGAGACTAGCATTTTCATCATACTTTTCTTTAGTCTCACATGACTAGTTTTGGATTAGTCAACAACCCTAACTTGAAATAATCATAGCTATGTACCTGTAAAGAATAAAGATATGAAAATAGTACACAATTTTCTTCAGTTTGTTTTATGAAATTCCTCCAGGTGTCACTACTTGGAATCTCTCATAAAATGAGTTATGGAAAAAAATGACATACCTTATTGAATTCTGGCTTATTTCAGAGAGCAAATTTGTAGAGTGTGTCTCGCATAGAATATTTGTTGTATAGATCTAAAATTTTTACACAGAATACTACAGACTATACTCTAACCAACACATTTTGTCTTACTTAATTTGGATCTGTTATGAATAAGTTATGACGTTTTTTCCTGAAACACCTATTTTAGAATAGTTTCGGGACTAGCCAGAAACCCTATTTTCCATGGAGTGTAACTCCAAAACTACAATGACCCACAAGCTGAAATTCATAGCACAACTACCTGGATATATTTTCTCAATGGCCTATAAATTTTGCATTCTGAAACATTCTAGAAAAAAATTATTGCTAAAATGGTGAGATGACCTGTAAATAACATACCTTAGAAAGCATCATCAAAAGAATTTATCCTCTCATGAATTTCGGCCTTCTTTACTTCACCTTCTCTCTGAAATTCAGCTTAGATATCCTTTGGTTACCTCAGTCACCTGTAGATATTCAATATTCTCAAGTGTGATATAAAATGAGAGATCCTTGCCTCTTATTTATACTTTCATGTAGCTTCCTCAAGGGGTTACCTTTTAACCATCTTAACCCACTTTCCTTATTTTAGTGTTAACCAACTTCTAACCACTTGTCCAATTAGTAATTTATCCATTAACTTTATTATTTAAATAATTTATTTTGTATCCACTTTGACTTATAGTACACTCATCACTTCACTTTACCTCAAGGGGTTACCTTCTAACCATCTTAAACCACTTTCCTTATTTTAGGGCTAACCCACTTCTAACCACTTGTCAACTTAGTAATTTCTCCATTAACTTTGTTATTTAAATAATTTCTTTTGTATTCACCTTGAATTATAGTACACTCATCACTTCACTTTATTATTTACCTTCTAAAAATCTCTTAAACCACTTTGACTAGTTTGACCTTTTGGGGCTTCTAGATGACTCATCAGGGTTCTCCAACTTCACATTGCCATAACTCTCTAACCGTGAGGAGTTATGTGACGTTCCACATACCACTAGAAATGGCATGACATGTACTATCCATATAGAATATAATTACCTACAAATATATCAAAACTCATATAGTTATCCATCAAAAAAACTTGGGTCTTGTAACATCCATGTTTCCCCCAACTTGTAATTAATCATAAAATAGGATTACCATGATAAGGCATGTGGACAGCGTAAATGTATTATTGTTTGAGTTTCCAATAACTGACTGTGGGGGTGAAGCCTTGAAAGTACTATCCATGATATCACTAGAGAAAATAATGTGAAAACTATAAGAGAGGTCTCATTATATCAAATAACCCTAAATTTCCCTTGATGGGGGTAATAAATCTCCTTCGGATCCCAAGGAGAGAAACCAGTTAATGAAGAAAGGACCAGTGGTTGAATTATCAACCACTCCCGAATGGAAGCATGGTCTGACTGCAAAATTTCATCCTGAAGTACCACCGGGTATGACAGACCAAGCTGACTCGAGTTCCCTTTTGACAGAAGGAGCAAGATGAGTAGACAACCATCCTGGGGAAAAGATATAGGAAAATTGGTAAGGAGAATGAGAGGGCTCTCCAGTAGATGAGGAACAAAATGTCATGAGCTTGATGCCGAGTGAGCATCTGATAAACCTCACTCAGGGCCATAACAGAGAAGGAAATATCTGAAAGTTTGCAGAGAACAGAACCCGAGCGGAAGATGAAACAAAGAAAGAATCCTTGAGAACTAAGAGAGTTCCCTGGTGATATCATGGCTTGGAATAGGGGTGGCCAGAGTGATAAGAATGAATTCCTTTGAGCCTATGGTCGGGTGGAAGGATGAACACCCACAGTCAGTTAGTTGGCTACCACCTATAATAGATAAGTAATCACATATCTTTTGTATTTATGTGGTATTGTGAATTAAAGTTGGATATCCTATGAATGTTGCAAGGATGGATATGTTTTCTTAATGATTTATACTATACCCTTTTTGTGTCTTCTTGATTGTTTAATTAGGCAAGTAGGAAATTGTATGAATTGGATGTTTTTTTATACTCATAAATGTTTGCATCCTTTGGTGTCTTAAGCCAGAGCCACGAACTACGAGTTTGTTGACCGTGGGCATAGTTCCATGTATCTATGTTGACCCTCCTAGTCATTCTGAGTCCCTTGGAGGACATATTTTGTTAAGCTTAGGAGAGGCAGTGCAGATATGCATGAGCTCTCTGCAAGGAAAGAAGAGACCGAGAACCCCTTAAGTTCTAGACTTGATCAGGGAGCGCAAGAGTTTTGCAGAAGACCCTTCTAAGTGTTAAGTTCAGGTGAAAGAGCGCAACGCTCTTAAATCCTTCATAACTGATGAATATCAGGAAGGATAGCGAGATTCAAGTATCAAAAGGGAATATCATTTCATTTGGAAGATGAACATATGAGATCTGTTGGGAGGATCCAAGGTCTGTCGCGACTGCTAGATTGGAAGAAGGAGTGCAGGCATTAATGCCTCGACTCCTTCAGTCTTCGCAAGATCGACGAATGTTGGTAATCATTGTGAAGGGGATGGATCCTCCAAAACCCAAATTCATGATGCGATCTAGACCGTAGATCCAAGGATCTATCGGGACCCAGCTTGACCGTCGGATCTGTGAGTGCGGATTTCATGCGACGGGAGAATCACGTGTTGGTGAGATTAAAGTTTCGAAACTTGAAGTTGCGATGTGATATGGACCATTGGATCGAGGAAGGTCATGGACCATTGATCCAATGCGAGAATATTAATTCAAGGAGTATGTGGGAATTCTAAATTCCCTAAGGACCAAGCTCAAAAGAGACTAGCGCTTTTCAGAAGTGCAGATGAGGTCTAAGAGACGAACTTGTTTCAAGTTCATAAGCTCAAGAGGAAAGCAGAAGTAGAGACCCATACATTAGGGCTCGCAGGAAGTAAATCAAAGTTCGAGACCTTTGAAATGTCTAAAATCTTCCAAGTAAGGGAAGAAAGCGAAAGCTCAAGAGGAGGAGCAATAGTAACTGTTGGATCGAGCACTATGAAAGATTTGGACCACTAGGATCCACATCTAGACAATTAGAAGACTGCGTAGGAGGAGATCAGATTTGGGCCATCATATCTGAGTGCGAGGAACAACAACTATTGGATCCCAAGGAAAGTGCACGAGGCCTAACCCTAATTTGAAAGTGCACAGGAGAGTGGACTTGCGAAGTCCTGAAGTTATGAAGTCAATCAGAACCGTCCAACGTCAGGGTTGATACGTGGTGTAATATCCACAACTTCAGAGGTTTGTGGACAAGTAAGAGGACAAACAAATGAAGTAAATCTTATTCATTGATCGCCAGGGGGATATGTGTCAGGAGATCATGTATTTCGAGTAAAATCACTCCATATAAATGGGTGCATAATTGTTGAAGCATTGAAGCACTGAAGTGCCGAAGAGCCAAAGCACCGAAGGGACAGAGTGTCGAAGCGCCAAAGCGTCGAAGGGCCGAAGAGATGAAGAGTCGAAGGTCTCTGAATTGTTAGATCCATAGAGACATGTGGTGATAGATCAAAATCTTTGGGTAAATTGCATTGTAGTTTTACTTGAGAATTGAGATTCTCGAACCTCGAAGACCCGAAGTTAATCTGGACCGCCATATCCAGAGGGACGCGTGGCGATGGATCGTGGACTTCAGAGAAATATTTTTGAGAGTTTTCAGTTGATATTTGAGACTCCCAAAGTCTGGAGAGCTGGAGAGTCGAAGTAAATCTCAACCATCCGATCATCCGAAGTAGATCTTAGTCGTCAGATCGTCTGAAGTAAATCTCAAGCATCGGATCATCTGAGGTGAAACTGGACCGTCTGATCGGTGGATTCTAGGTAAAGTCCCGAAGTAATTCATAGCCATCAGATCAAGAGGACAGGTGGCATAAATCTATCTATTTTGGGTAAAGACCCGAAGCAAGTCTCAATCGTTTGATTCGAGTGGGAACGTGCCATGAATCCGCTTACTTCGAGGGGAAGTGAAGTTTGAGATTTGAGATCTCAGAAGTCCAAAGACCCGAAAGAAATATCGACCGTTGATCAAGCAAAGGGGTCACAGGATTGTTGATCTTGTTGAAAGGTAAAACCCTCGAAGCAGAGGAAGAGCCGCTGATTGAGAAGGACAGGTATATGCAAATTGTCGACTCCAGAAGATTGACATACGAAAGAAAGGAAATTTTAAGACTCGAGAATTTCGAAGTCCAGAATTTTGAAACAAATCACAGTCGTTGATTTGCAAGAGGTCAGATATGATCTGCAGCTTTGAAAGGGATAGATATGAGCCTTCAATTCAGAGGCATCGTCAAGATCGTGAGATTTATGGTCATGTATCATTGTGGGGATCGGAGATGCGCGAACTTTAAAAAGTTGAGGGTGGGCTGCAATCCAAACCATGGTTTTGAAGAAAGGACACATGGAGGCTCGAGGATAATTGCGGGTCGAAAGGAAGTTTGGTTTCAAACTGCCTTTCGCCATGCCCACAATTTTGTGTTTGTGTGAGGTTATCACCCAAGGTCACCTCAAGGAGGGGATTATCAGAAAAAGGGCTAGCACCCAAACTCAAAGATTTGCCAAGCATGAAGGGAAGGTCATGGGTACCATTAGACCTGCACCCGTAAGTTGAAAGGGTTTGTGTTTAATTACAGAGCGAGACCATTAGGGTCTTAGAGATTCATTGGCTTCAGAATCGAAGATCCTTGACGGGGAGGTCGGACTGGTTCCCCGACTTCCCAAATTAGAAACCATGGATGGAGAATCTGTCCTTTAAGAAAAGAGAATTTTTCTATGCCCCATCGTGGGTGTGTTACAAATTGCTATCAGAGCATGGTTATAACACTTGGCCTGCTTGGGATCATGTACGAGTCGCGTGAGGTATTTTTATCTGCATTTACTCCTTGAGAAAAAGGACTGCAGATTGAACCTATGATTTTGGGAATTCTTTTTGAATTTCAGCAGAAGAATTTATTCTGTCAAAGTGATAACTACTCTTACTAGAGTAGGGATACGATAATCAACATTTATAATAAGACTTGAATGTGGATAGCTAAAGGTGGTAGGGTTCTGTCAAGAACAATTGAAGCTCAAAGGACAAATGACCTGGTGTTCATAACACTGCTTCTAAGCATGGCTAGTTGGAACTTCAGGCACTAATGATGGTATATTATATAATGGTTAATACCTTTGTGGGCTTAAAGGAATCTGATAGGATCAGGTAGGATCCCTGGGAGTTATAGTTACTTCTCTATATTAAAATTGGAGTATATAACTCCTCATGACCAGATAAAAGTGAGATGGGTAAATCCCTATGGACGTTGAGGCAAGAAGGATTTCTTGCTAGACATTGTCGCATAAAGTGGAAAGCGACCCTAGTTGGTTATTGCCTTGAGAAAAGGAAACATCAATACGAGATATGACTGTGAGAATAGTCTTGTAAGTGACTAAAATATCAAACTAAAAGACACTAATGATGAAATTAAACTATCAAGTGAATGCATGAGGTAAAAACGTGGAAGAGATGCACCTACTTATACAAAAATGTGTATACATGATCATAAGGATGATTGGAAGATCCTTGGGAAAAGGATATAGAAGCCGGATATGTCCATTTATGTGAATGACATGGAAAAAGTGCAAGCAATAAGCTAGCATGATGAATACTTATCTGTGTTTAATCATGCTTGAGTGCATGGGTTAATTCATTGTGGAGATTCCTAATATGAAGCCTGATATTAATACCAGTTAGGTATGAATGATATTAAATGTGCAAGTGATGCATAGGTATGATGTAAGTTAACAAAACTAGAATATGTATGGATACATTATTTGGCTACATGACAAAGATGCATGTTTATATTCCTTATGGGATATTTGGTAAACTATTGAAGCTAACTCAAGGCTAAGGCCATCACAAATAGTGATGGATATGAAATAAGGAAGTTGCATGCTGAAGGAGTTCCCTATGGAGGAACTATGTGAAGGCTTTGTCAGGAAAACAAAGTTACAACCTTAATGACTGTTGAGAATTAAGCAGTGA
>ML789547.1:279779-342523 GCA_009831015.1 Picea engelmannii
AATGAATCTTGACCATTCTGATAACCGAATGGTAACATGCAGGATGCACAGGTTAATGATTCATTATGGGAAAATATTTTTCTATTAAAGCATGCTGATGTATCCTAAGAGTTAGGATGAGCCTAACACAGGGATTCTTAGGAAAAGAGAAAAAATATCAAAATAATAAGTAGATTGCATAAGTAAAGGGGGAGAAAAGGAGGAACACTTTTCTCACCCTAAGAAACCTAAATTGTTTAACAGGGTCGTAGGATTAAAAGAGAAGTTGTGGAAACTGATATAGTTGGTAAAAGCAAGTAAACCCCCTGAGTATGATTAAATGAATAAATGAGTACGTTTAATTGAATAGGCTTGGTTGAAGCCATGATTAAGAAAAGGCAATGAGGCCTTAGAGATAACTCGACTGGGATGAAAAGTCCTAGGTGGTGTAAAAAGAGTTGGAAGAAGCGAAGAGTCCTCAATTCTTCTCTTGCTGAGTATTATGTTTTCTCTTGGATGAGAAAGTTGGTACGCTAATGAAAGTAAAAAAGTTTTGAAACCATAGTGATAAGGATTATATTGCTGAAGATACAATCGAAATTTGTTTTTGTTGCACTTGTGTAAACATTTGAGGATAATGTGATGAAGTGCATAAATATATGCTAGGAAATTTTGAAGATGTTTTATGAATTCGAATGTTATGATACATGCATTTGGTTTAATATTACAACTAATGTAATTGTGACTATGATGATGCATGCTATGTATAGAAAGGAATTGGAGCTATTGAGGAAGACAGTTGCCAATGATGGGCAACCTCAAGCAGAGGATGACCAGGAGAAGGTTGCGGTTGAAAGATTGTTGACAGGGTTGTAAAAGTCCCCATAAAGCACCGTTGATGAGGTAAAAATCAGAAAGAGGGTGCTAGCAACCAAGAACCAGTATAAAGATATGTGTGCCTATGTGGCACAAGGTATGAAGGGATTTGGTAAGAACCCCTTATGAAATATTTTATTGTCTTAGTGTTATGCATGAACTTTTGAAAGGTAGTTGTATGCCTTGGGTACCCAAGTAAGGTATGACTCAAAAAGGATAACCTGAATGATGGAGGTATACTAGTAAATGCTTGCGTCATGTGGTGGCTTAAGCTAGAGCCACGAACTACGAGTTTGTCGATCGTGGGCATAGTTCCATGTATGCATGTTGACCCTCCTAGTCATTCTTAGTCCCTTGGAGGACGGAGTTTGTTAAGCTCTGGAGAGGTAGTGAAAATATGCACAGGCTCTATGCGAGGAAAGCAGAGACTGAGAACCACTTAAGTTCTAGACTTGATCAAGGAGCGCAAGAATTGTGCAAAAGAACCTTCTAAGTGTGAAGTTCAGGAGAAAGAGCGCAATGCTCTTAAATCCTTCATAACTGATGAAGCTTAGGAAGGATAGAGAGATTCAAGTATCACAAGGGAATATCCTTTCGTTTGGAAGATGAATGGACAAGATCTTTCAGGAGGATACAAGGTCTGTCGCGACCACTAGATTGTAAGAAGGAGCGCGGGCGTTAATGCCTCAACTCCTTCAGTCTTAGCAAGATCGAAAAATGTTGGTAATCATCGTGAAGGGGATGGATCCTCCGAAACTCGAAGTCGCGATGCAATCTGGACTATAGATCCAAGGATTTATCGGGACCCACCTTGACCATTAGATCTATGAGTGCAGAGTTCGTGCGACAGGAGAATCGTGCGTTGGTGTGATTAAAATTCTGAAACCTGAAGTTGCGATGTGATCTAGACCGTTGGATTGAGGAAGGTCATGGATCGTCAATCCGACGCGAGCAGATTAACGCAATGAGTACGTGGGAACTTGAAATTCCCTAAGGGCCAAGCTCAGAAGATACTAGCGCTTTTCAGAATCGTAGATGAGGTCCAAGAGGAAAACTTGTTTCAAGTTTGTAAGCTTAGGAGAGAAGCAGAAGTTGAGACCCATACATCAAGGATCGCAGAAAGTAAATTGAAGGTTGATACCTTCAAAACATATGAAATCTTCCAAGTCAGGGAATAAAGCGAAAACTCAGGAAGAGGAGAAACAGTGACCATTGGATCGATCACTGTGAAACATCTGGACCGCTGGGATCCACGTCCAGAAAATTAGAAGAGCACGCAGGAGGAGATAAGATCTGGGTTGTCAGATCTGAGTGCGAGGACCAACAGTCATTGGATCCCAAGGAAAGTGCATGAGGCCTAACCCTTTGAAGGTGCACAGGAGAGTGGACTTGTGAATTCCCAAAGTTCTGAATTCAATCGGAACTGTCAGATGTCAAGGTTGATATGTGGTGTAAGATCCACAACTTCGGAGGTTTGTGGACAAGGAGGAGGAAAAACAACCAAACTAAATCCTGGTCGTTGATCGCCAGGGGGATATGTGTCAGGAGATCATGTATTTCGGGTAAAAGCACTTCGGAGAAATGGGTGCATAAGAGTTGAAGCTCTGAAGCACCGAAGTGTCGAAGAGTCGAAGCATTGAAGGGCTGAAGCACTGAAGCACCGAAGGGATGAAGAGTCGAAGAGACAAAGGTCGCTAAAATGTTAGATCCAGAGAGACACATGGTGATATATCGCAAGCTTCGGGTAAATTGCATTGTAATTTCAATTGAGGATTGAGATTCCCGAACCCCAAAAACCCGAAGTGAATTTGGATTGCCAGATCTAGAGGGATGTGTGGTGACAGATCGTGGACTCCAGAGAAATATGTTCGAGAGTTTTCAGTTGATATTTGAGACTCTCGAAGTCTAGAGAGCCATAGAGCCGAAGAAAATCTCAACCATCCGATCATCTGAAGTAGATATTAGTCATCAGATCGTCCAAAGTAAATCTCAGGTGTCGGATCGTTGGAGGTGAATCTGGACCATGATCCAGAACAGACGTGGTGTAGATAGGTGGATTCTGGGTAAAGTCACGAATTAATTCATATCCATCAGATCAAGAGGACAGGTGGCACAAATTTGTAGATTTTAGGTAAATACCTTAAGCAAGCCTCAATCGTCTTATTCAAGTGGACACGATGCAGGAATATGCTTACTTTGAGGGGAAGTGAAGTTTGAGATTTGAGATCTCAGAAGTCTTGAGACCCGAAGGAAATCTCGATAATTGATCGAGAAAAGGGACCACGGGACCGTTGATCTATTTGAAAGGTCAAACCCGCGAAGCAGAGGCAGAACCGCTGATTGAGAAGAAAAGGTGTTCGCAAATTGTCGACTCTGAAATATTGACGTACGAAAGAAAGGAAAGTTTGAGACTTGAGAATTCTGAAGTTTGGAATTCCAAAACAAATCACAGTCGTTGATTTTCAAGAGGTCATATCTGATCCACAACTTTGAAAGGGATATATCTGAGCCGTTAGTTTAGAGGCACCATAAAGATCATGAGATCGATGATCCCATAGCATTGTTGGGATCATAGATGCGTGAACTTTAAAAATTTGAGGGCGTGCCGCAATCCAAACCACGGTTTTGAAGAAAGGACATGTGGAGGCTCAAGGAGAATTGTGGGTCGAAAGGTAGTTTGGTTTCAAACCTCCTTTGTCCACACCCGCAATTGTGTGTTTGTGTGAGCTTATCCCCCAAGGTCACCTCAAGGAGGGGCTTATCAGAAAAGGGGCTAGCACCCAAACTCAGAGATTTCCCAAGCGTGAAGGGAAGGTCACGGGTACCATTAGACCTACAACCGGAAGTCGAAAGGGTCTGCGTTTAATTACAGAGTGATACCATCAGGGTCTCAGACAATCGTTGGCTTCAAAATCATAGATCCTTGACCGGGAGGTCGGACTGGTTCCCCGACTTCCCAAATTAGAAACCATGGATGGAGAATCTATCCTTTAAGAAAAGTGAAAAATTGTATGCCTCTTCGTGGGTGTGTTACAGGTCCATTACCCAAACTTGGGTTCTCCAACTTCCTTCAATGTTTGACATCAATGACAACCAACCTTAATCAACATCAACAACTACAACAATTGATTGAATCCTACAGGGAAGTGTTTCAAGAGCCTCAGGGACTGCCACCCAAGAGAGAGATTGAAAACTAGATTTAGTTGTTGCCAGAGTCACCACTGCCTAACATTGGGTTGTACAGGAAGTCCATCGTTGAAGAAGACGAAGTAAAGAAGTAATTGCAACATTTTTTGAAGTAGGGAGTCATCAGACCTAGTACATCACCATGTGGTTCACCCATCATCATGGTTCCAAAGAAAGATGGAAGTTGGATAATGTGCATTGACTATTGTGCCCTGAATAAGATCACCATCAAGAATAGATATCCTTTGCCAAGGATTGATGACTTATTGGATCAACTGAATCAATCCAAATACTTCACTAAGATGGAACTCAAATCAGGTTACCACCAAGTGAGGATCAAAGAATAAGACGTGTGGAAGACAACATTCAAAACAAGACAAGGTTTGTATGAGTGGTTAGTAATGCTTTTTGGATTATGCAATACACCTGAAACATTTATGAGACTCGTGAATGATGTACTACGTACCTTCATTGATTATTTTGTAATATTATATATGGATGACACACTAATCTTTATTGATACTTGGAAAGATCAATTCTCACATGCAACACATGTGCTAGGGACCTTGAAGAAGAATCAATTGATTTCCAAATTACAGAAGTGTGAGCTTGGAAAGAATTCATTGATATATATTGGACACATTATTGGAGGATGAGAGATGAGGGTAGATCCGAAGAATATTGCATCCATCACCCAATGACCTATTCCCACCAATGTGACAGAGGTCAGGAGTTTCAATGGAGCAGCTCAGTATTTGAGAAAGTTCATTGTAAACTTCTCCACAATAGCAATGCCATTGCATGCCATAACTGCCAAAGGAAAGATATTTCATTGGGGTAAGACACAACAAAGAGAATTTGAAGACTTAAAGAAGAAAATCATGGATGTTCTAGTGTTAGTCATGCTGAATTTGTAGTGAATTTTTGAGCTAGAGACTGATGCTTGTGGATATGAATTAGGATTAGTACTCATAAGAGGATGAATGAATGTGTGTTACCAATCATAATTGTTTCATGGAATAGTGCTTGACTATCCCACGTATGATAGATAACTCTTTACAATTGTACAAGCGGTGAAGAAGTGGAAGCATTACCTCTTGGAAAAATAGACTATCATACACACAGATCATCATCCCCTTCAGAATCTACAGAGTTAGATCAATATGCAGCAGGTGAGGCATTACAAGTGATTAGGTTTCTTGAATCAATTTAATTTATTTATTTAATACAATAAAGGAGTCACGAATTGACTAGAAAACATTCTCTCTCAACCACCACTGAAGAAAATTACAGCAATTGGAATGATAATGTAGCTTGATCCTTTCACTCATGAACTAATGAGTGAAATGAGGGAGATGGAGATTTTAGAGGAGTCTACAAGCAGCTAAAGGAGAGTGTGTTCACTGTCATGGAAAGAAATTAATACCACCTCCAAGATGAGTTGTTGTACAAGTTGAACAAACTATGCATACCATGAGACAAAAGAATTTAGTTGATGATAGAAGCACACACTTCTAGAGTTTTTGGGAATTTTGGTGTGAAAAAGACATTGGTGAATATGTAGTGGTATGTGTATCGGCCAAAGATGTAGGACTAGGTGGAAAATTTGGTTAGACATTGCGTTCTTTGCGGCACTAGCAAGCCAAGCAACAAGAAACTTGGTTTGTAAATTCCATTACCAGTACCAAACAGGCCTTGGGAGAACATCTCCATGGATTTTGTTGGAGGTTTTCCCATGACTTGTAGAGGCCATGACTACTTGTTCATTGTGGTAGACCATTTCAACAAAAAAAAAATTCTCATTCCTTTTGAGAAGACAATCTATGGACGAGAAGAAGATGAACTATTTTTCAGCCATGTTTGGGTATATTTTTTATTTTCAAATTCTATCATATTTGATTGAGACAACAGGTTCTTGGACATATTTTGGACAACGCTTTGGGAGAGAATGGATACCAAATTGAAGTACTCCACTTCCTTCCATCCTCAGAATGATGGAAAAACCGAGGTAGTAAATAGGATGTTGGTGCATTTGTTGAGAGGTTATAACATAAAACATCCAAATACTTGGGACAAGCATATAGTCTACATTCAACACTATCAAAATATAGCACTTCATTCTTCCACTAATAAGTCTCCTTTTGAGACTTGTTTTGGTTATTTACCTCTGTCTCCATTTGATATTGTTTATGGACAACAGAAGGAAGAAGTAGGACTACAAGGAGAAGAATAGAAGGAAAACACATTTGTGGACAAGATCAAGCATATACATCTAAGGGTTTAGGAGAAACTCAAGAATATCCAACAGTTGTACAAAGCCATGCATGATCAACACAAGGAGGATCATAAGTTTTGTGTTGGGAACCAGATGTGGCTTTATCTTTGTAGGGAAGGAATGCAAGGAGCATAAAAGAATCTCAATCCCCTTAGATATGGACCATTTTAGATCACTAAACAAGTGAACGAGAATGCCTTCAGGCTGCAACTTCCCCCTTATATGCAGATCAACTCAGTTGTGAACATGGAAAATTTGAGGTTGTTTGAAATCTCCATGTTGGATGAGGAGGAAGAACATCAGGTTCTTCCCACTATGGAAGACCTTGCACCTCATGGTCTTGAGGAGTTGAAGGAAGATATAGTTTTGCTACACAATGAGTGGATGACTCGTAGAGTAAAATAAGAAAAGTGACATATTGGTCTCAAGGGATAGACTGCAAGGAAAACAAAGTGGTATGAAAGGAACTAGATTGCAAGCAATTTCCCTCATCAATCCTTGGTAACTTTTGGGGACCAAAAGCCTCCCAATGGGGAGGTGTGATTCGAATCGGATCCGATAAGAACAATTGGCTATCAACACGAGACGCTAAGATGATCAACGCATGCATTGTTAAGGCTATGGATGATGAACGAAATGAACTTGTTGGTGTGAAGGGCCCCATGCCATCATGATTGATGTCCATTTTGTATGTAATTTATATAAAGTTGGGCAGTATATTGTTGTATGTAAAGGAATAATGAGACTCTCATAATACCTTTCCCACATGGGATAAAAGACAAGAAAATAAATAAATGAAGGAGAAACGAACTGGAGAGAAGCTAAAGTGTTGGGGACGCCTAACCTTCTAGCTATCCTCACAGTCAACTCAACATTCTATATCATGTATCCCCATAATGAGAAAAGGGTTCTTTGTTTTTGAATGATGTAGAGAGGTTGTCCATATATCACTAAGGAGCATAGAGATGAACCGGAGAGCATGTAACTTTCCCATTTCCAAATAACAAAGAGCCTGACCAAAGCCAAAAAGAATGTTGGTTTTCTTGTTTTAGTTTCTAGGGTAAATTATAAGTTTATGTGTGGTGATTGCTTTATGTTTTTGTTGTTCATGAATGGTTAATGTGTGCATTTTAACTTATTGGTTGTATGTGTTTCATTTAGCAAATGGAATTTTGTACCAGTTATTGTCTAAGCTCATTTTATATGAATATGGTCATTATGGGTGTGTAAGACTAAAAACTATTTAACCATAGCCATGCATTGATTTCTTGAGTTGGGAATCAATGACCCTCCTTTCAGAGTCATTTCTATTCATTTGGGGATTTCTAATTTTGGTTTCAGAGTCATTGGGGACATTCTCGACTTTGTTGGGAGTTTTCCTTTTCCCACAAAGCATAGATGTCATATATATCGAAGTCTGGGATTGTCGGGGTGCTTATTAGTTACCCACAGACCATATACACGTTCTTTCCCATTCGTTGACTATCAAATTCACCCCAAAACGTTTTTCCTCCATTGTCGAATGCCAAACCAAATTCTGAAACATTTTCTCTGTCCGTGAATGACATAATCGACTTCCATACATTTTTTGTGCATCGTGGGTTGTCAGAATTCATCCCAAAACATTTTCTTACCTCACTGGTGATTAAATTTGCCCTCATACTTTATTCTCATCCTGATGGTCACCAATTCTGACTTTTAGAAGGTTTCCCTTCACTGTTGGCCACCAAATTCACATTTTAACTATTTATTTTAACCTCAAGTCGACCCAATATGACTGAGATCTTTCTTAGTCAAAATACTTTCCTCATTCAACCAAAAATCCTTCTTATTCAACCCAATGTACCCACCTTTCGATTGGATTCTTTTTTTGGTCGATTTGGCTTCTTGGTCGACCCAACTTTAGTCTAATCTGACTTGGGGAAATCCAACTTGGGGAAATTCGACTTGGTCGACTTGAATTTGGATGATTTTCTTTGTTTTTGACCCGACTTGTGTCTTTCTGACTCATTTGTTTCTAACTCGACATGTGGCTTGATTGTTCGAGAATTTCCCATCATCCAAAGAGCTAAGGTTATAAAAAATTTCACAGAGAATTCCATTTTGGTGAGACACATAGGCTATAATACTCTCGTTTATGGATCAACATGAGGAGCATAAAGATGGTGATCATGGTGGAACAGACAAAGGCAGATACCAAGGAGGACCTCGAGGTGGATATGGGTGCGGTCGTGACCGCAGATATGGCGGAGGAGGAGGTAGACCCCCCACACGTTTTAATTGTGGTGAGATTGGTCATGTCTCATAATTTTTCACCAAATAGCGTGAGTTATATGACTATTGTTATAGTCTTGAACATGTGACCGAGGATTATCTAGACTTACTGAAGAAGTGGGAGAAAAATAAGACCAACTATAACATGGTGCATGTCGAGCCGCGCAAAAACAAGACGAAGAATGAGGAGGATGACGTCAGAGTAGTAACTTGTGGAGGGGAAAAAACAAGGGCAAACTTCGAGCATGGTGAAGGCTCGGGTAAAAAACCAAACATAAATATCTGGAAGGCACCTCAACCCCCTCCAAATTTGGATGCTTCTCAACAGAAGTAGTTTATGCACAATGCATAGAGAGAACTTGAAGAGGAAAGAGTGTGTGAGGATATGCAATGCATGACTCAAAAATCTTTTTAAGAGGCACGGATCTGGGAGGATGTGTAGAGGGTGACACTAAGATCTTTGGAGGAGGCTTGTGTGAGTGATAGAATAAAATGCGTGATGTAAATATCGATAGGAAAATCATGCAGATAGACTACACTATGACACATTGAGCAAAAATCATATGAATAACAACAACAGAAAGAGATGCAACACATAACATGTGCATAATCCTTGTGCGACTTAAGTCACATGATAGAGGTTGAAGATCAAGTCAATAACTTCTTACACTATTGTTTGTGATTTCTTAAAGATATAGAATTTGCAAGTAAGTTGACCTAGATGTTAGCTACTTGCATGAAATAACAAGGAGAGGAGACCACCATATCTACTCCACTTCTAGAAAGAGATGTATGCTAGGTCAGCAAGAAAAAATACATTGGACGAGAATTTAACATGACAATATATCTTTGTGGGTACGACATGGATGGAGTCATATTAGATCTGGGATCTGATGTGAAAAATTTTCCCAAGAAATCTTGGGAAGTGATGGGTAAGCCTAAGTTGGTATGGTTTTCCATCCAGCTCTGATTGACTAATCAATACAAGATCTACCCCATAGGTCAACTGGATCAAGTGGAAGTGAACATAGAAGGAGTGAAAACAAAGTCCGAATTTGAAGTCATCGAGATCATGGATGAGTCTGATCCATATCCCGCATTATTGGGGATTGACTGAGTCTTTGAAAATAATGTAGTGTTAAATTTGAAGAAGAGGCATATGTCCTTTGAAATTGACACCTTGAGCATGGTCGTGCCACTAGATCCATATGAGGGAGACCACTACAATCAGCCCATGGATGAGGATGTGTGGAGCTCAATCATTGAAAATATTTAAAAAATCATGGGGCACGGGGAGGACTATATAAACCCCATTGTAGACAAAGAGTTAAGCTGAAGAAGTGTCAAATCCTATGACACAAATTTTTAGGATGCCATGGATAGGTGCAAAATAAGATATACAAAGTATCAACAAGGAGGTGTGTGCATATCTCTTCCGAAGAGCACACACAATACTTTGGATCCTATCGGTATAATGGGTCGGAGCCGATGGACACACTGATTGTGTGGATACATCACATTCCCAAACATCAAAGGGCTCATGCATTAGACACAATGCTTCTAGGAATTGTCGCGTTCTAGTGGAATGCACATCAAGAGCCAAAGAGAGAATGGAAAGTTGTTGAAACATCCATATGGGAAAGATTTAGACTCGACATGGACATGCGATGATATATGTGTTCTTGTGAAAGGTTGTGGGAAGCCAAAAATCCACATCAGATATGCCACAGATACATCCTAAGGCCACACAAGAGGATTAAAAATAAGGCCACCTTCCCGGAGCCAAGAATCCCCATTACACCATGAAAGCAATTGAATGTGCAAGTGAGGGCTTCTGCTACAATCTCCCTACTAAATGAAGAATCTTTAGCTCATCCTAGCACTGCTAACTCCATTGAAAAAACAAACAAAATCTACATGAAATTGCTAACCAATGATAATCAGGGGACATATCAGATAGGATGGACATGCGTGAAGAAATGCTATGGCCTACCTGGGCCCACTGCACTTCTATAACTTCTAGGCACCTGTGCAGGGAGGCTCATGAAACATGTGTGACACCTCCTAACAACTCACAAGTGCACATGTATGAAAATGACCCAATCAAAAAGTGGGCCACGTGGTTCTGGGATTCTCACATATCAATATGGTGACGTTTCCATTGTAAATTACCTGGACAACATATCACTCCCAAGTATGCCAGCAATAGATGCAATGGCCTTCTCAAAGAAGGAATACATATGGCAGTTAACTTGATCATTAACTAGCATTTACTCCCTAAAGAATTCTTTGACATATGAGCTCGCAAATGACGACAATAATAGCTTATGAAACCCCCAATCATGTAAATAGAGGATGGAAATATTGGAGTACAATACAAATAGATATGTCGAATGTCTATTGCATCTACTTCTAGCCCAGCGCCCAACTGTCTTGCAATACGCATTTGGAAACTTTCTGCCTTTTCCATTAATATTACTCCTATCCATATGCACCTTCCTCCATTCATAAGAAATCCCCTAAGCTAAGTTGAATTAGCACAGTATCCGAACAATGACCAAAAACCATTCACCATGTCCTTAACAAAATACTTTTCAAGCATCCAAAACAGTAATTTCCATGGCCTCCTCGAGCAAACCCCATTGCCAAAATAGATCCAGGGTTTTTGTCAATTTCCAAATGGAAGAACAGGAATTACCTCGGTAAGTAACATTCATGGGTTCCTAAACATGGTGGGAATAGGATTTCCAATTCATCTATTACGATGTCTGCAACTTCGAGCAATTCCCCACCTTGGCCTTCCACCACCATGCCCACAATGTTCACAACGAAGACAAAAAGACATTAATTCTCACACAAGAGTGGGCCCATCCTCTCCGCCAGGCATATATTCTCCCCCTTCTGGAATTTCCTCACTTTGGGAATAGATGAATCGTCACCCTGTGCAGTCTCCTATTACTAACTAGAATGCATGGTGGCTACCTATGTCTGGGAGAGAAGTACCTCGTCGATGAAGCGACAATCCATCGTGTGATAGGCCCGCCCATGCATGGTGAATATTTAAAGAAATCCCTTACTGCTAAGGATGTTGTACAAAAAGAAATCTACGACACATATTGTAACCACTGGCGGAGGCATGGAATCCTTATTTCAAAGATCAATGCTTGACCAGTCTGCTTTGCTGCGGAGCTCATCACTTGCAAAATATTGTGCAATGGTATCAAGGAAGATTCCCCATATGGGGTCGTCGTAGTAGTTGAGAGGTGCGTCACCGGGATTCAAATGGAATGGTTGCTCAATATGTGCTGAATAAATTTATTTATGATTGCTTCGATGCCCAAAATTTAGGCAAGGAGTTTCATTACAGTTTTATTTTATTGTTGCTTGCTATGGTACTCTGGCAACCCCCTCAAGGGTTTGAACGACTTAACATAAGCCAACATGTATTTGAAGCCTCCCGCTTCCTACAAATACATGACAGAAAGGATCCTCACATCCAAAAGTCACACAACAGAAACAAGACCTCACTTCACTTCCCCCCAGGGAGCACATCACTGCGATGCAGGCTATCACTACAAGAACGAAAGAGATTACTGCAACAAGAGCCGAGCAAAAAAACACATCTAATATAATTTCCATTGTAGTTGATATGGCCTTAATATTGTTCACCCAGTTCTCTGGCATGCTCATCGTTGCTATCTCTCTTATCGATCATCTCAACAACACTGCTCTCACAACCCCTCTTGTCACAGTTGGCACCGCAGATACGACCATTTAACTTACACAAATGCTTCAAGAGAATTTTGTTGAGCATGAGCATTAGTTTCTGTAGTTCATGCAAAACCTAAAATGCATGGTGTCATCCGTCGCAAAGAATAGTCCATAAAGAAGTTGGCTCTAGGATGAGTTGGATAATAGTGGTGGGGGCCAGTTGGCATCCATAATGAAAACCATGGAATCCATTTAACGGAAAAAAAATGGGTGTACACATAACCCAACTCTTTTCACATTCAATAATTCCCATGTCACTAATTCAATTCCAAGAAAGAGAGAAGAATTAATTTATAAAAAAACAAATTCAAAATCCATCTCATAAAAAAAAAACCACTGCCAACAATTTGAAGCAGAAGCATGCTAATTCAACAAAAACAAGTAAACGCGATAAGAAATCTGGTTCATCACAAATAAGCAAGGGATGAACCACCTCAACCACCTTTAATAGTTATTAGACTTTAGGTATATCATAACGTGGGTTAAGATAGGTTACAAGATAGACTAGATTAGGCATGGTAGTGTAGATTTTAACCTTGTACAATTATTTACTGCAAATGGATTCTTAATAAAAATAGAAAAATATACAATGGAAAAGACACACACACATTACACAGATATTTTTACCCTGGAAACCGAAACCGGGAAAACCAACAACCTGTTTAGAGATTCACCTCTAATTATTTATTCATCATCTCTTTGTTGTTTATAATACAATATATATATATATATATGTGTGTGTGTGTGTGTGTGTGTGTGTGATCATATATATATATATATATATATATATATATATATGATCCCGTGGCATCCAAAACCCCTAATCCATTGACTTGGATTAGTCAACAACCCTAATTCCTTAACCAGAATTAGAAAATCATAGCCAAAAACCATATACGGAAAAATTGCTAAAAACTTCCATTTTTTCCTAGGGGATCTATCCCCCTACAACCCCTCAGATAGGGGAGATTCACTCCCTTATGACCCCTCGGGAAAGGGGGCTCTTCCCCCCTTTAAAATCCCTTGGGGGGGGGGGGCTATTCACGCCCCCTAGTGTAAGGCAAAAATTAGGTTTGGTCGTGAAAAGAATATAACACATACCCGATAGGTAGGTTAGTCCAGGTTAGGGTAGATTAGGTTAGGTTTAAGTCATAAGTATAAAACATGTCCAAGAAAAGGAAAGGAATAAATTTACTATTTTCTTCATAAACATTAACTTATAGAGAAATATGAAGATAACATTTTAGTTGAACATGAGATAAATAAGATATGTAGTAATTCAAAGATCTAATTGAGTGAAAAATCATTCAAATGACTTAAATATAACACAATGATATAGAATACACCATATAACAATTCTATGTTCTAACCTCAAGCAAATAAATGTTCATAAAGCAATGTTCAGGGATACTTTCAAGGATGGAAATTTATATTAAAATGTAGAAACATGGGCTAATCTTACTAGTCCTTAATATGCAAAATGTAAAATGTTTGACGATAATTTTGTAAAAATATTAAAATTTCTAAGGATTTTATATAGTTTCTATAAACTTTTGGTGATTTTTAAGGTAAAATAATTTTATTCTATGAAATTTGGGCGAATTATTTTTAGAAAAAATGGAAATTGACGAATATTTTTTTAGGATAAACCATGGAAAATTATCCCATTGGAGAAATTTATCCCCTAAAATCATTTATGGCAATGCTTTTGATTCATATGAAATATGTTAGTAGCATATTCTCAAGAATAGTTTCATGATATTCTATCAACAATTTACATTCCCTTCTCCTAGACCTTTTTCCACTCCACTTCTTTCAAGGACAATCAAGTTTCTATGACCAAATTACTATGTTGGGCACATATAACATTTGGCCGGTGGTCTCAAAAAAGAAGGTGGTCGTTGAATTTATTAATTGTCCCATTAAAACCATTGAATCAATTGCATACATGTAATCTGGCGGATATTTAAACTCTTGCGTTAATGTGCTTTTCAACCTAGTGCATCACATTAAATCGTAGTACACTTTTTTTGGATTATCATTGATTGTATTTTTTATATGGTTAAAGAAGGTGATACTTCCATGGTTCAACAAATTTTTTAATTTGGTTTCGACACTCATCAATGGACTTAACATCATTAATACAAGCAAGAATGCAAAGAAAGAGTACTT
This sequence comes from Picea engelmannii, assembly GCA_009831015.1. Classification (NCBI taxonomy): domain Eukaryota; kingdom Viridiplantae; phylum Streptophyta; class Pinopsida; order Pinales; family Pinaceae; genus Picea; species Picea engelmannii. Next base: position 294,313 of record ML789547.1, read on the forward strand.
CCATTTCTTAGTTGAGTATAGATTTTTCATTTTCTCACTCCTAATAGAGCATAGATCCCTTGTTCCAAGTACTCTGGCACAATTATATGGCATCGATATATCAACCTTTCCCATCGCAATATTCCAAAAGAACCAACTTTAGAAAAAAAGTGTTAATCCTTTATCCTCTCTTTTTTTTCGGAGGTAACTCATATATGACTGATATAAACAATATTTTGGCTAAGAATAGAAATAATAATTTTTTAATTAGATCCCATTAGCTTGAAAGTGTTTCAATTATATTTTGTTGGCTTGAAAAGATTCTTGAGGCGGGATTGAATAAAACTCTTGGCTAAGAGTTAGTTTAAAATCTTGGTCGAGAGTTTACTTTAACTTGAGGTAACTTTTATATTTGGAAAAACTCTTCATTGAAAGATGAAAAAAAAACTCTTAGCTGAAACATTTTCTCGATTGAGAGTTTTTAGTCAACTAGAACAACAAATTTTTCTACAGTTTTCAAAAACCTGCAACTTCAACAAGAGTCTACCCTTGTAATTTTCCAAAATCACATTTTGGACCAACTACCAATGGATTCATCTCCAAATTTGGTTTATAATGATATAAGAATTGTCAATTTTCATTAAGAATTTCTATTTTTTAATACTTTTGTTCTAAACTTTATCACTTAAGAATTTTTTTGTTCTTAAAATCACTTGCAATAAAAATTTAACATCGTCAAAATCACAATACTAAAAAATTAGAAAAAAATCACAGTGCTTTTCCTCACACTCTCCTCTTCAAAAATGATTTTTAGTTTTCTTAATAATGATCACATCAAAAAGAAAATATTGTTGTTATAAACTTTATCACTTAAGAATTTTACTTTACTTAAAATTGCTTGCAATAAAAATTCAATATCATCAAAAGCATAATACCAAAAAATTAGCAAAAATCATAGTGCACTTCCTCACATTGTCCCCTTTCAAAAAGTATTTTTAGTTTTCTTAGTAATGATCAAATCAAAAAGAAAATTGGCTCCTAGATCTTAAAATAGTACCTAAATCTAAAAAATAAAAAACTATAGTCGAAGGACTAGTGCAATCTTTAGAAAACTAGAGACCCACATAATTCACTCATTATCTTTACCTAAAATTTTGAAGTATATGTAATTAATAAACATTATGTTTATCTCACTATATGCCCATAAATATCTTTAAAAAAAAGATGTGTAAGGATGTAAGACAATTCTTTAGAAATATCAAAGTGAAATTCTTCATAAAAAAACAAGAAATAGTGTTACCCACTTTCATTCTTTCACCCACATAGAATCATTTGATTATTCAAAACTCAAAGAAAAATCTAAAGTGAAGAACCCAAAATAGTGTAAAATGCATCTAAGTGGTTGGTTAAGATCTTGAAGAATTTGGTGTCAAACTTGAAAGAACTAATGTAGTAAAAACATAAGAAATAAATAGTTTGAGAGATTATATGAAGATAAATTGCAATTGAGGACCAATGCAAGATTGTAGAACTCACCTATAGGGAAATTTGTACTAATGGCAACAATGTTAGGAACAAATGAACCACAAAATTTTGAAGAAGCATCTAAAAAGGAATAATGACTTAGAGTGATGAAATTTATGATATTAAACCCAATTTTGAAGAACTATTGAAATGGAGCTTAATGGTGCTATCTATATATAAAGGAAATTGGACAGGCATGGGTTGCAAAATAAGTTTCATGAATTGATAGATAAATATAAAACGTTGTTGGTATCCAAGCGCTATGCACATAACACATTAATTGATTATGAGGAGGCCTTTGCATCAATGGTGAAGATGAACAAGATCCACACCATGTTAGCACTTGCGATGTGGTTTGGATGGGTGGTATATCAAATGGATGTGAATAAAAAAAAATCGAATGGATGAATTAATGAATAATTTTACATGGAGAAAATGTCTAAATTCATGTAGTTAGGGAATGAGTTTGTAGTTTGTAACTTACGTAAAGCACCATATGAAATGAAGCAAGAATCAAGGGTTTTGTATGCACAAATTGAGAAATACTTCATAGAAATTGGATTCAAGAGAAGTAACTTAGATCCAAACCACATGTGAAGTGACAATCAAAACTCAAAAACATTGAATATGCATAGGGTATGTTGAACATAATGGAAGTATAAAAGATGCTTCCAAATTATACTTAAGCGATGATCATCCACCACATATCAATGTGTGACCACTTGAATCAACTTAACAACCATAATGGATTAGTGGTACAACAATGAACCCCTTGTAGGAGTGCATTGGCCTCTCTAGGCAAATAGATAAATGATGTAGATGAATCAAACTCTAGGGAAGGGGTTGTAACAATTCTCTGCTTTCATTGGCCTACTTGCCTCTCATGGAAACATGTTAAATACAATTATTCAAAGATACACTCTAAGAAAAATGTTAATTAAAAGATATAAAATCAAATGATGTAGAGGAATCAAACTCTAGGGAAGGGGCTTGTAACAATTCCCTACTTTCATTGGCCTACTTGCCTCTCATGGCAACATGTTGAATACAATTATTCAAGGATACACTCTAAGAAAAATGTTATTTAGAAGATATAAAATCCATGCATGTTATGAATACAACCAAATATATGGAGAATGATATAATATATTTGTGAGTATATGGTTGTAAATAACTATGAGAACATATGAAAATTGGGATGCACATAAATTCCATTCATATGGGCACTAAGAAACATGAGATTTATGCAGGTAGCAATATTGACCGGAAAGGATGGTATGATACCCATGTGTAAGAATCATAATGTCAACATAGTCGTAGGAATGGGGTGTATAGACAATGTCAATATCATGGCATGTGTCATACTCAATAATGGCCCTCCCCTGTGCATACAACCTATGAGTCCATGGTAGACATTGGGTAACTTTAGTTCTCCAATAAGCGACATTGAACCTTTTCCTTGAAATTGGTAAGGGCACGTGAAGAAGTTGAAGCTTTTCATGTAGATAATGAAGAAGACCTTAGGGATAATGATACTTGATTATATAATCCATACCCTAGGGACATAACAATTTAATAATATAATCTAGTGTTCAACTGAAGCTTCATAGTGCAATCAAAGGTTTGATCAAGGTTATATGGAGGCAATCAAGGTATGATCGAGGCTTCTAAGAACCATGGATACAATTAATGGCTTTTGGATACAAACATATGAAACATTATTTACATATATGTTTTGCAAAATGAAGATTATTATATACATCTTTTACACATACACATATATATTTGACTATTGGTTTTGGATTTTTTTTAAATAATGTTATTTCATAAATTAGTTACATTTTTATAAATTAATTATGTTTTACACAATTAATTATTTGTCCCCATTGTCAAGAAGAGATTTTTTTTTTCATTTTTGACATTATCTTTGTACTAAAACATTTGCAAATATACCTTACCATACCTAAAGTCTAGTATAAAATAATTACTAAATTTTTATTTTTAATTCAAATTTTCCTATATCTAATTGGAGGAGATAGTAGTAATTTCTATCATGGACCAAAAAAAATGAAGTAAAAAATTTAAAATTCAAATGTCACTTGTGACATTAGTAACATGGATTGGTTTGTAGGGTGTTTAATTCAAAGGTGGATTTTGAACTAAGTTATTACTAGTTAACACTTTTCTTCATATCACATCAAGGTTTCGAGCTCATATATAAAGTGATGTGCACTCTTTTTTGGCATGTCTTCCATGCCATGATTAGGGTTTTTCTCTTATGATCAAGGGTTAGTTTTTTATTCTTATTAGGGATGCCTCTATTCATGTTGGTTGAGGAGGGTTTCTACTTGCTTGACACAAATCTTGTTATTACTCATATCTGCATTCATATTTTTTAGATTCGGTGACTCAGTTTCATCCTTTGTGTTGTGGGAGGAAGTAGAATAGGCAACAACTTCACATGTCATGGGAGTGGATCGAAATGCTATCTGACCATAATTTGAGTACGCCATGTGGTTTAGATTCCCCTCATACACTAATCTAGAGTTCCATAGGGTTCAAATGGTGGTATCTAGTCGATCCATGACCTTCACTTTGATTGATAGACTAAACCCAGGGATTCAATGGATTTGGTTTTCCTCTCAGGTCTGAATCTATTTAAGGTATGTGTCCTAAGGTATTTTCTTGGAAACTTTCTAGAGAACAAGGCCACTAGGTTGGATTAGGCTTTGATGGTTATTCCCTCTTGCATAGCGTTTTTTAGTCAAAGGTTCTAATCCTTGGCTCTTTAATTTGCGAGGTTTAAGCAATAATCATTTAGATAAGGTAACTACCACGACAAGGAAAGATGTTGTTTATACGTCATTAAGACTCGACTAAAAAATGCAAAAAGTTCACGATAACCTTAGTTATGGGTTAGCAAGGCATTTCAAACTTTTTAGGGTAAAGCGTAGCTTAGGGTTAACTCTTTGTCTATTTGGGGTGATTTTGTTTTATGCTTCCCCTATTTACTTTAGGCTTGATTTGTTATTTGTGAGCTCAAACTCTATTTATGCAAATATTTTGACTATTGATGTCATTATGTTGCATTTTTTTCTTGATTTGGTAATTGAATTTCTATATCCTTGGTTAATTTTTTTATTATTTTATTTTTAAGGTCACAACCAATATAGACACAAAATTGGTGTATGAGACCCCCTTGTTTGTTGGACAAGGTACCCCTCCGCGCAATGATTTTACTGCTAAAGTCTACAGAGGTATACATACCCTACCCCCATCTAGATTTGAACCTGTGGCATCCAATGAGGAAACACATGTTCTTAACCATTAGGCCCACTCAAGTTACACACACACACACACATATATATATACATTTCTCAAGTGTTTCCTCGTCTATCAATTGTTGAGATTATTTTCTATTTTGCAATAATAGTTGTGTATAGCTTAGACCTAGATTTTTATTCCCAAATTGGCATCAGTTAGGGTTTCTGGACTTCTTTCAAATTGATAATATTTGCATCCACTTTGGTTGTTAACCCAAAATTTTCTTTTCCACAATGATTTTCACTTTGAATACTAGGTAATTCATAGCTTGTTTTCCTATTACCATTCGATTCAAATTGTTAAGAAGGTTTAATTACTCTATACTCACTCAGTTGAAATAAGGTTTATTTTTTAGCATATTATAGGTTCTAGTTAGCTAATCAAACAAAATAATGGGTCAATTTCTAGTTTATTAGTCCTTTCCATCACATAGAGACTATTGTTTTCATTTTTGGCATTAGTCTCTTTCCCAAAACATTTACAAAGATGCCTTACCATACCTAAAGTCCAGTATAAAATGGTCGTTGTTCCTCGCTAGTCTCTTGGTTGTCAATGTACGCATTGAAAGAGAGGTCGCGAGTTCGATTCGCGGCAAGTGGAGAAGAAAGATGGAGAAGAAGGCAGTACTCTGCAGTACCCAAATATTTTTTTTTCATAACAGAGAGTGTATAAATCATGCTGGCCACTCTACGCCCAACTTTGGTGTTGGTCAACCTCGCTGCCCTTTGCCATTGGGACACGGTGTCTTAGATTCTTTCATGTAGATCCATGTTTATGGGGGCATTTATATTGATATTTTTTTAGTTCACAATCATGTGTATAGATCACTTTCCACCTAGGGGTGATGGGGGACTCTAATATTTGTATTAACTAAAACATTTGTTTTAACCTTTACTACAACCGAGGCAAGTCATTTGCAAGTGCAAAGTTAATAACTTCCCTGGTTTGAAAGAGACGAATTTGGAATGGCGGCAATGGCGATTTTTGAACCTGGTATTTGGCGCCTTGACTGGTGCTTCGGTGCTAGACACTCTCTTCGCTACTAACGACACCGATCTCGATCCAGCCTTCGTTCTTTGACGAGTTACCTAATCATACCATTGCCTGGGACTAGTGGTATTGTCCTGCGATAGACTTTTTGGGGGCTCGGGGATAGACTGCACGTTTTCTTCTGGTCTTAGTGATGCAGTCACTGAACACAGCTTGTAATGATCGAGACCCGCCCTTATCTATCGCTCTGGTATTTCCCTGCTGTCTGACCTGCCTTTCCGGACCTTTGTTTTGCCTTTTTGCTTTATTCTATTTTGTGGTCTCCCAGATTTGTCTTCTTTCCAGACGACATCGTTCCCTCTTTTCCACAGACTCTCGATTACCCCTACTGTTAGTTTCTGACCGGCCTATCTTGGTGGTCCTTACGCCTCTCCACCTCCTCTCTGACCTTCCAGAAGCCCCTTTCACAACATCTCTCAGATCCACTGACCTGTCGCTCTATAAACTTATGTGGAGAGCCCAAGACATGGACCCGGGTGCAGGGGGTTCCGGGGATCCTTGGGACCACCCGGCTATTCTTGCATCAATTGACGACCTATGTTCTGCACATTATCATACATCTAACCGAACAGTTTTCCCATCTAACCCGCCTCCTGGAACCACTACCACACCATCTCTTACAAAACTGTTTACCTGCCCCTTTGCACAAAACCACTCTGGATCTTCCGAACAGGTCACACTCGGTGGAGCACACTTACTGGATAAAATAAACAAGGATGTGGACTCATCTGTTCCACAGGATGGCAACCCTCTTGGGAATCGACCTCTCCCAGGGAAAATTCCTCTAAAGACAGGCTTTCACAAACGCAGACAGAAAGCTTGGAAGCCCAAAACCAGTCACCCCAAACTCACTCTCGGATTGGATGTTAGACTCTCCAACGCTTGCAACCTAGCTCTCTGCGCTTTAGTAGGGAGGCTAGCTTATAAGTAGAAATGCAAACAAAGATTGGACTCCTGGGTTACTGATCATTGGTATCCACTGCTGGGATACACACCACAGATTCTCTTGCTACAACAAGGCTGGAAGGGATTTATTTTCCGCAAACCAGAAGACACGATGCTCATCCTGGAGAGGTTCTGGGCCTACAACGAGGGTAGCCTCATGCTAAAAAGGTGGAGACTAGGTTTTAATCCTGCTTCGGAGTTCTTTGGCCTTTGACACCTATGGGTTCTTCTACCAGGTCTCCCTTTACAGCTCTGGAACCAGCAAACGTTCGAACTAATAGGCTCCTCCTTAGGGTGTTTTCTTAGACAGGATTCTTCCTCCTTCTCGGTATCAGACAGGAAAATGGCAAGGATTTATGTGGAAATGGACATTCAAGTTGGTTTACCTGAAATTCTGGAGATTGATTGGCGCAACCAGCTATTTTCTCAGAGATTAGACTATTTAGGCATCCCGTTTCGATGCTCCATCTGTCGACACACGGGACACCTGAGGAAAGACTGCTACAAGTTCCCACCTCCTGCGTTCGATTTGGATCCGGCTGAGGATCCAACTTTTGATGGATACATATCATCACCCAATCAGCATGAGGTGGAGACTTCTTTTATAGCGCGGGATACCACTCCGTATGATGACTCTGTTTTAGGTAAAATTCATCGATTCTGCCCATCTCTCTATAACACTTTCACTTCCTGGGACAGACTTTACATCTCTGAAAAGGAAGACTTTCTCTCGTTTGCTGCTACCCCGGTCTCCCATCCAGACAAGCCCGACCCCCTTTCTCATTTACCCACACCTCTGCCAAATCCTACTGAACTTGGTCTAGTTGACAACCTACACTCTCCGACACTTTCATCACCTGGCTTGATTCCATCGAATCCAATGAGTGAACATTCACATCCTTTAACTGAGGAGGCGCTTGATCTGTCCTCTCTCCCTGGTTACACCGAACCGACACAATCGACTCTCCAACTAGATTCCTTATTTTCGATCCCTGTCTCGGACCCTCCTCTCCCCTTTGAATCACTTCCCATCAACACCTACCTTGGGAAAACTCTTTGCCATCTCACACCTTCGATATCTGACCGACCTTCTTCATCCACCACAAAAACTTCACCTAGATCGGATCCTGCTTGGTCGAGAGGTATTGGACTGGAGCTCTCGCCACTTAAAACCCGCAGTTCACGAAGAAAAACTCAGGCTGGACCAGCGGCCACGGACACATCTTCTTCTGCTACAAATATTGGGGCCCTTAGAGGATTAAAATCCCTTGCCCGGGGTAAGACATGATCCTACTTTCCCTCAACATTAGAGGGGTTGGAGGACCCCTGAAACATGCCTCCTTGCACAGACTTCTGGATCGCTATAAGTCGATTGTCATATTTCTCCAAGAAACTCTCATGGATGCCTCTACTGCAAGGGATTTCATGCATTTGCTGAGACCAACCTGGATGATCTGCGCTGCTAGATCGGTTGGAAACTCGGGGGGCCTACTGGTTTCGTGGGATCCCACTTTCTTTGATTTCTTTCCTCTGCTCAGCCCAGGTGGAATTCTACTTTCCGGACACTACTTTGAGCTAAAGGCAGACATCAACCTGCTCAATGTTTACGGGCCTTGTACTGATCGTAAAGTTTTTTGGCAACGAATTGATGACCTGGGGCTTTTGGCTGCTAAAAATCTCATCATGGCTGGTGAACTCAATCTTACAACTAGCGCGGAGGAAATTTGGGGAACTAGGGCACAGATCGACCCGCTCCGTAGATTTTTTAACCACATCTTCCACAAAAATGCCTTAGTCGATTTGAAACCAGCGGAGCTTCTTCCCACCTGGAGAAATGGGAGAAAAGGCTCAGCGAGTATTGCCAAACGATTAGACCGTTTTCTAATTGCTGAAGACCTGCTTTCGGCTTCTTATAGCTATCGATTGTGGGTAAATCTCCCCTTTCTCTCTGATCATGCTTTCATTTGCTTACAGTTGGGTGCAGGCCAGTTTGGAGTTGGACAGCAGTTCAAATTCAACCCTCAATGGCTGAGAGAGGCCTCATACAAGGATGTCCTCTTTCACCTCTTCTCTTCATTCTGGTCCTGGAGGGGCTTAGCATCTTGCTAAAAACCAAACAAGCGGAGGGACACCTAACTGGCATAAAAATCTCGGGGCGGCTACATATCCTACACTTACTTTTTTTTTATGACGTGTTGATCCTGACGTTGGCTGATCCGAATGAATGGGCACTGATCCACTCCATCCTTAACTTTTTCTGCACAGCCTCCAGCTTGGAGATCAATCTACAAAAATCCATCTTCCTTATATCCATTTCTCAGGCGAACTCTCTATCTGATACAACAACACTGTTTGGCATCAAAGCACTTGACCTTGACAAGGGTTTTTCATACCTTGGGTTTCTTTTAAAATCTTCCAAATATTCTAGTAAAGATTGGCATTGGATTCTTGATAAATTCAACAGCAAGATCCAGCACTAGTGCAACAGATTTCTATCTTTATGTGGCAGATTCGTGCTAATAAAATCTGTTCTGGAAATCCTCCCGGTGTACTGGATGGCGCTCTCACACATCCCGGCTTCGATCCTGAAGTCTCTTCGACAACTGATTTTCTCTTTCCTCTGGTCAGGCAGTAAAAAAAACAAAGGTTATCACCTTTGCAATTGGGCCTCGATCTCAAAACCAAAATCGTTGGGGGGATGGGGTCTTAGACATTTACCATTCTTCCACAGGGCGCTCTCGACCAATACTTTCTGGAGGATTCTTATGTATCCCGGCCTCTGGGGCTCAGTTATCAAAGCCAAGTACTTACAAGCTCTCCCAGTACACCTTTGGATCAGATCGGCATCGGATCGACCCAACAACGGCTCTTTGGTCTAGAAACATCTTTCATCGACTCTGTCGATTATTCTACAGTGGATCTCCTGGAACCCGGGAAATGGACAGCAGATTGAAGTTGGCAGAGATTACATTCTTGGCCTGGGTAGTCGCGCCCTCCTCTCAACTCCTCTGTTGACATACTTACATAGTAGAAATATTTTTTACCTTTATCAATTCATTTCCCCGATCAATGGAGGACTACTCGGCAACCATTGGCTCAGCGGTGAAGAGCTACAGCTGGAGGCCGATTTACACATTGAATGGAGGTGCTACACACAACTATTGATGGCTTCGGGCATTCGATTACAAGACAGACCAGACTTTCTTATGTGGATTGGAGGGGACCAATCGGGCGCTCTTACAGCAAAAAACGTTTATCATGCGCTTGCATCCTTCTACTGGCCACATGATAAAACAAATCGTTATCAGCAGTTATGGAAGGCAGACTGCCCTGTCAAATTAAAGCTCTTCATTTGGCTTCTTGTTGAGAACAGAATACTGGTTTGGCCGAATCTCCAGGCACGTGGATGGGAGGGGCCAAGTCACTGCTACCTTTGTCAAAATCAGCGCGAATCCCTTCCACATCTGTTCATCACTTGCCCCTTCGTTCGAGCAGTTTGGCATTTACTTGACCCTTCGCTACACTTCTACACAACGTGGTTGGGCACCTGCATCCTCGATTGTCTCCAGCGATGGACCAAAGTCTACAATTCGCTTTCCCTGTTGCCAATCCATCTCCTTTGGCAGGTCTGGAAGTGCAGGAATGTTGCACTCTTTGATGGGAAGCCTCCATCTGCGTTTCTTGTGGCGAAAACTATCCTATTAAAGGTAGATATACAACAAACTCAACCACCCAAAATTTAAAAGCACCGGCACCGTTTTTTTTTTCCTACAGACAGGGTGGTCGCCTGTTTTGATGGAGCCTCTCAACAGCATGGATCTCTCTGTGGTGCGGGAGGGATAATTATACAAAACACACACACTTGCTATCGCTGGACTTTAAATTGTGGAGATGGAACAAATATGAAGGATGAACTGGTGGGGGCTTGGGCATCCCTCAACCTGGTAAGACGACTACATTTGGATGATCTTCTTCTCCTGGGTGATTCCAAGGTTATTGTTGACTGGCTGAAGGGACAAGTGGACTTCAAGGTGGCGGCTCTCGAGAACTGGAAAGATAGAACCAAGGAGACTGCTAACTGTTTCAAGAACCTCTCTGTCTCTCATATCTATAGGGAGGACAATAGTGAGGCTGATTCACTTTCCAAGTTAGCTCTCCATATGCCCCCGGGACTTTTTAGCTTCACCAAGTGGGTGGATGGTAACGCTGGGCCCACCATCAAAATCAGGCTTTGACCATTCGGTGACCTTCACTAGGATGGAATACAATCTGATCGGTTTTCTGATAATGAAATGTCCCAGTTTTGACCTTTGCCGATAGCCTCTCTGATTACCAGACCCCGTGACAACAGATTGCATCGACCTACATCAGGCTTAATCTATTCGGCGACTTCTCAGGGTTGGAATACAATCTGACTGGTTTGTTGGCTCTGTAAACTTCCCAGTTCTGTACATTGGGCGTTTCCTTCTGTTTTTGAACTGGTCGTTGAGTGATCAGGCCTCTGTTCATGTTATTTGATGCTGTTGTGTATATTTTTATATTCTGTTTGAATATATGGAGTAAACCTTTACGTGGAAAAAAAAGTCCAGTATAAAATAATTATTAAATTTTTATTTATAATTCCAATTTTCCTATGTCTAATTGGAGGAGACAAAAATTTCTATCATTGACAAGAAAAAATATTTATTTAACAATAAAAAATTCAAATGTCACTTGTGACATCAACAACTTTTATTGGCTCGCAGGGTGTTTAATTAAACCTTTTCTCTAGTCTAGAATATGTTTAAATGTTGATTATCTCTGCACATGCCAACCTCATAACTTCAAATCTACAGTTTCTTTAGAAATATGTACTATGTTAGTACCATATTTTTATTAGGAAGCTAGATTTTCTTTTTTTCATAATGTGATAAGGCCAATGCATTGGTCAACTCCTGGGCATGGCCTGATTCAGAAAGCTACTCTTATACTTGGAGGACAAGCACAGAGTCTTACATGTTTTTTTCTAGGGTGGGACCCTAGTCTTATTTATAAGGAGAAATTTTTTACTCATATTGTGGGCGCTTTGGGTGGCAGCGTTGTAACACCCCAGGTTGTGAACCCCCATTTTAAATAATGTATTGTTACAATGCTGAGGGGCCTGAGTGCCCAAACGATTATTTAAAGGGACAGTACGCCCAAGAAATGTAATTATTTGATCATTATTAATAATAAACACATCGTTGGCTGCTAGACGGACAAGGACTAGGGTTATAGGGGGCTATGATTCCACAAGAGAGGGGGGTTGAGAGGCTAAATGTTTATTCCTATGTTAATTACATTTTTTCCTAAAGGGGGGAATCGGTTACGTGAGCTTCTTGGAGAGGCCAAGAGGTTCTTGATTTCACCACGAACATACTTAAACCCACCCCTGGTCCGATTGTGGTGTTGGTCATTGGCTTGTCCGCTCCGTCACCTTTGTGTTACCTCATTCTTACCCTCACGCACTCCCATTCACTTACCTACCTCCTCCATCCATCCTCACCTGTGTATTGGTCTCGAGAAGGGGGACCGAACTGCGAAATAATTAGCCACGGTATAGTTGGTTGTAGTGGCCGCTAGTGTGATCCAGTCTTGCCTTGAGGCCTGCATGTCTGAGATGCAGTGGCCTATGTCTAGCATGGCTCACAACTACACGTCCCGAGAGTTCTAGCATTGATATTCTGGACCAGTTGCATTGGAGGCCCGAATAAGGAGAAGGACTGCCTAAGAGACTGCGTGGCAGAAAAAGGTGGAGGTCCATTCTCTCGGGTGGTGCAAGCTGGGTAGAAGAGAGTTGGGTACTTGGATTGTTGTGAGTGCTAGGAAGCCTGTGAGAGCTTGAGAGCTGACGCGTTTGGGAAGCCAAGTTCCCTCTGGAACCGTCCTTATGGATTCATAGCCCTGGCTTAGGGGTGACATTGTTTTTGAGATTTGGAGCAGTAGTGTCTACAGTTGGGTGGAACGTCCTTGGTCTGCAGCCAGTTGGTGTCATCTTTCATAAAGATAAGTGCTCTACTTTGTGATATTATTATCTGTGTATGAATGTTTTTCGATTGTATATTTAATTAGTGTTAATTGAATTTTTATAACATGCATGCTTGTTGGATATTACTGTGCATGTCGTTAATTCTCTTATCTTATGCATCTTTAATAAATAAAGAAGGTATCGGTATGAGAAAGAAGTCCAAGGGTGGGCTTGCAGGTAGCATACCCCAGCCTGTGGTTGGTGGGGTATGTTACAGATTGGTATCAAAGCCTCAGGTTGAAACACCACGTTGGTATGGGTCGGGTCCGTTGGTCAGAGTCTCGTGGTCTAGATCAAACTCTGACCGTGAAATTGAAAAGCTCAAGAGGAATGGCGTTGCAGAATCTACGCAGGAGACAAAACGTCATAGATCCTCTATAAGGGTTCGAAGGATCGTGACCGTTCCTTTTGAATTTGGGAGCGATTGCCATTGTAGGATCAGGAGAGATCTGGGATTGTTGGATTGGAGGATAGGTGAACAGGGGTCGTCTGATAAAAAGGAAGCGAGGTTAAGGTCGCGACCGTCGGATCCCATTGGAGAGAGAGATCAATGGCCAACATGCATTGCGAGGAACCGAGTTGCATGGGAGTTAATTTCCCGAGGTTGTCCCACAATCCAAACCACGGTTTCTCCAAGGGGTTACATGTTAGCGTCAAGAGAATTGTGGGGAGAAAAGCAGGTTACTCCAAACCGTCGATGTGCACCCCCGCAAATTGAAAGGCATACAGTGATGTGACATTTTAGCGCTTGAGCGACGAACCTCCAAAGAGCTTAAGTAGATGGGAACCGTCGATCTGTAGGAGGACACACATCCACTGATCGCGTGCTCCAGATAAAATACTCCGGGAAAAAGTGAGCGAGGAGGGGGTTTGAAGTTTGAGACTTCCGAAACCCGAAGACCCGAAAGGATCTTGGTCCTCGATTTGCCGAGAGCCACGCGTCACCAGATCTAGGGCTTCAGATGAAAGCTAGTGGGGCCAGACAAGTTTTGAAAAATGAGATTTCTGAAACCCGAAGACCCAAAGGAATCGTAGTCATCGATTCACGGGAGACACGCGTCAAAATATCGCGAGCTTCGGAAAAAAACATTTTTTTAAGGAAAAAGGTTGAAGTTTGAGATCTCCGAAGTCCCGAGCCCCAAAGTAAAACTTAGCCGTCAGATTGAGGAGGACACGTGGATCAGATCCATGAACTCCGGGTGAAGACCTGAAGTGAATCTTAGTCATCCGATCCAAGAGGACAGGTGGTGACAGATTGTCCAGTTCGGGAATTCGAGGTTCGGGAGAATTGGAAGTGTGCTAGTATGAAAAGTCTCGAAGCCCGAAGAGTCGAAGTGGTGGGGCACGATGACATCACCTGGAGGTGATGTGGACTCTAGAATTCTGAAGTGATGTGGCTTGCGAATGTCACCTGGGATGACATGGACACGTGGGATGTGTGCCATGTGTCAGTAAGATTTGAGCATTTGGAATATTGAAAAGTAGATTAGAACGTGACATGTGTCACCTGCCTGATTGGGCCACATGTTCGCTTCCAACATTTCTCCATGTGGCGACAGATCGTGCAGTCTAGAGACTAGGCACTCCATAGGGGAAAGATGTGACAGTTTGCGTTGGGTCGGAAACTCCCGAAGGTCGGAGTACATACCGACCGTTGATTCCATAAGACACACATCAAAGGATCATCGACTTCGGGTGAAAGCACTCCGAGAGAAAGTGCAGGAGGGAAGTTTGAAACTTTTGAATCCCGAAGAGCCGAAACGATTCACAGTCGTTGATCTATGGGAAGACACGTGTCGAAAGATCATGAACTCTGGGTAAAAGCGTTCCAGGAGGAGGCAAGCGAGAAAATTTGAGACTCCCGAAGCACGGAGTCCCGAAGTGGATATCGATCATTGATCGTGAAGGAGGATGAGGACCATTGATCCGGTCCTAGCTGAAAGTTCCAAAGTCCCGAAGCTCTGGACAAGCGATTTTTCAGCTAAGTGCAGGGTCATGGCCGTGGTCATATGCATATTGAGAGCTAAAGGACGGAGGGATAAGGGTCGAATTGGTTGTCTTCGAGAATGAAAGGTGCTAAGGAAGGATTTAGCCACGGTTTCTAGTCGTGGTCACCTGGGAAGGTGGTTTGAAGGAAGCGCTTACATAGGATGAAATTCTGTGTCAGCCAAGGATAACAGGACACTGTTATTTTTGGAGAACTGGGATATGGTCTCCATGAACAACAAAAAGAAAGAGACCTGTAGCATGGTTTGGAATTTTTGTTTATCATATGCATAATTCTAACAAAATGGTCGCTTGCACATTTTGCAGAATTAATGGGCTTAAGCACATCAGCTCAAGATGCATATTGAGGAAATGGAAGTAGGTGAGGGAGCCTCCAGTCATGATAAGAATGTCGAAGGCCAAAATACCAAAGTTGGTAATGCAGAGATAGAGTCAAAAGAACACAAGGGAAAAGGAGAGCAGGAAACATTAATAGAAACGGTAAGAATCTTGAAGATGGAAGTGCAGATCTACAAAGAAGACAACGAGAGACTGATGAGAGAGAAAATTTAGATAAATGCTCGAGTGTTGCCGATATTGAATCAGTTGCAGAGGCAAATGAAGAAGGGATTGAACTCAAGACAAGAGGAAGAAGGCATGTGTCATGAAAGAAGAAATGATCCTGGAAGAGTTGGTAATTCCAGAAGTGTTAGCAGAGCTCATGGACACCACTCACCTCCTTACTTAGAAATAAATCTTTATGCATCGGATGATCCCACAAGCAGTCCAGAGGTGTCCCCTGTCAGGAAACAAAGAAGGAAACAAGAGGTAGATAGTTTTCAAGGAGTGTTGAGGAAGCTCAAGCCACCTTCCTTCGATGGAGAAAGAGAAAGGGAAGATGATGTCAAAGCATGGTTGCTTGGGCTCCGAAGATATTTTCAGTTGCATAACTATTCATCAAACATGGAAGCCAAGATTGCCACCTACCATTCACACAGGAAAGTTGTAGTGTGGTGGGACCAACTGAAGCAAGTGGAGCATGTTAATGAAAATAGGATCACTTGGAAACGGTTCAATAAGTACTTCCAGAAGGAGTACCTCTCAGATCATTTCTATGACAAGAAAATGTAGGAGTTCTTTGAACTTGGGCTGGGAAGCATGACTATGGTAGAGTACGAGAAGAAGTTCTTAGGATTGTTAAAATATGTCAGGTTCATTGGTGATGAGAAATTGAAAATACAAAGATTTCTAAGTGGATTTCCAACCTTTTATAAGGAAAAGATCAAGTATGATGAACCCAAGACCTTGAATGAGGCCATCAGGAAGGCTAAATACCTATATGAGCAAGGCCAGGGAAGAGAATCCCTGCATAAATCTTGGAAGGACAAGAAAATTGTGAAGTATGATCAGAGGAGGAAAGGATTCAAACCTCCCTTCAATAGGAATGAGACTAATATAAATCATCAAGATCAGTATGCTAAGGGAGATTTCAAGAAGGAAGATTCCTTGGGAAAAAGGGGAAGACCACCAATCCAATGCTGGGGACGCAAGGAAGATCACATGTACAAGGATTGACCACACAGAAAAGATAGAGTGAAGACTGTCCACAACATCCAAGAGGCTACAACAGTTGAAGATATGGGAAGCATCTATGCAGCTTTAAATGATCGACAAGCAGAGTACCAGTCCAATATGATCGAGGTGGAAGGTAAGATCATAAATCAACCTGTTGCTATTTTGATTGATTCAGGAGCAAGTCATTGCTACATTGATCCTAAGATAGTAGATAGATTACATTTGGAGAAAAGTAAACTTGGAAAAGTAAGTTTGGTTTAGTTAGCCACTGGAACCAAAAGAAGAATCCATGATATGGTCAGAAGTTGTTCCACAAGTCTTAATGGCATGAATACTAGTACTGATATAAATATCATACCATTGGGGTCTTATGATGTTCTAATTGGGATGGATTGTTTGGACAAGCATCATTCTATCCTAGATTGTCATAACAAGACATTTACATGTCTTGATGGAAATGGAAAACAGAGCACTGTGAAAGGAGTTCCAAGACCCATCTCTATAAGGGATATTTCGACCTTACAACTGAAAAGATGTTTTAGAAAAGGATGTCAATTGTATGCAGCTCATGTGGAAGAGCCAGATAATATGAAGGGGCCAAGCCTTGAAGATTTCTCGGTACTACAGGAATTTGAGGATGTATTCCAAGAAATACCCAGATTTCCACCAAGAAGAGAGATAGATTTATCAATTGATTTAGTGCCAAGAACTTCCCTGGTGTCAAAAACACCTTACAGAATGAGCACACCAGAGTTAAGAGAATTACAAATGCAGTTGGAGGAATTGTATAAGAAAGGGTACATACGTCCAATTGTTTCACCTTGGGGAGAACCAATACTTTTTGTCAAAAAGAAGGATGGAACCTTGAGGTGTATTGACTTCCGACAACTGAACAAGTACACTATAAAAACAAGTATCCTCTACCCCGAATTGATGACCTCTTTGATCAACTAAGAGGAGCAAAGATATTTTCAAAGATTGACCTGAGGGCAGGATACCATCAAGTAAGAATCAAGGAAGAAGACATTCATAAGACAGCCTTTAGGACCAAGTATGGGCATTATGAATTTGTAGTGGTGCCATTTGGACTGACCAATGCACCAGTTGTCTTCACCTGCTTAATGAATGGAATATTCAGAAATTATTTGGGCAAGTTTGTCATAGTATTCCTAGATGACATACTTATCTATTATGAGTCTAAAGAGGAGCATGAACATCACTTAAGATTGGTATTGTAAGTGCTGAGAGAACATAAGTTGTATGCCAAGTTGAGTAAGTGTTATTTTTATCAAAAGCAGATCCATTACTTGGGACACATTATTTCAGAGCAGGGCATAGCAGTAGACCCAGAGAAGATCGAAGCCATTAGAGGGTGGACAACACCCAAATGTGTCAAACGTCAGATATTTTATGGGATTAGGTGGCTACTACAGAAGGTTCATAGTAGGGTTCTCTAAGATTGCTCATCCCATCACTTCTTTGCAAAAGAAGGGAACTAAATTTGAATGGACACTAAAGTGTGAAAAGAATTTTAATCTGTTGAAGGAATTAATTACTAGTGCACCTGTGTTAAAGATTGATGACCCAAATGAAAGTTTTTTGGTATGTACAGACTCTTGTATAGAAGGACTTGGGGGAGTCCTCGTGCAAAATGGACATGTCATTGGATATGAGTCCAAAAAGCTTACGGAACATGAGAGGAACTATGCCACGCATGACTTGGAACTTGTTTCCATTATTTACACCTTGAGGATGTGGAGGCATTATCTCATGGGGAACAAATTCGAATTAAGAACATACCACATTGGTCTGAAGTATATTTTTGAACAACCGACCTTAAATGTCAGGCAAACAAGATGGCTGGAATTTTTAAGTGAGTATGACTTTGATATCAAGCATATCAAGGGAAAGGAGAATAAACTTGTCGATGCACTTAGTAGAAGAGTGCATTTGATGCATGCCACTACTGTCAGTATGCATCAGTCAGACTTGAAGAGAAAAATTTTAGATGGTCTTGTTACAGATCAGTATTACCTACAGGTAAAGGAAAACTTACAGCAAGGAGATGTACATTAGAAAATAAAGGAGGATGAGATAAAGGAAGATGGATTACTCATGCATAAAAATAGAATCTATGTTCCTAGTTCCGGAGAACTGAGGAATGTGGTACTAAAGGAAATGCATGATGTTCCTTATGTTGGAAATCCCGACTACCAGAAAACAATTACAACAGTAAGAAGCCAGTTCTTTTGGCTGAGAATGAAGAAGGATGTTGTTGATTACATCGCTCGATGTATGGAATGTCAGAAGGTGAAGGCTGAGCATAGGCACCCAACGGGTTTGTTGCAGCCATTGCCACTTCTAGAGAAGAAATGGGAAGTGATCACCATGGATTTCATCATAGGATTACCCAGAATGAATAAGCAACATGATTCAATAATGGTGGTGGTTGACAAATTAACAAAGGTTGCCCATTTTGTGCCTGTGAAGACAACGCATACAATGACTAATATTGCAGAAATTTTCATGAAGGAAATCACTAGGTTGCATGGGATACCTAGGAAAATTGTCTCGGGCAGAGATACAAAGTTTACCTCCAACTTCTGGAAGGGATTGTTTAAAGGATTTGGCACAAATCTAAACTTTAGTAGAGCATATCACCCCCAGACAGATGGGAAAACAGAGAGAGTCAATCGAATAATTGAAGACATGTTGAGAATGTATGTGATGGATAAGCCATCTAAGTGGGAAGATTACTTACACTTGGTCGAGTTTGCATATAACAATCGGTGTCAAGCTTCATTGAGAATGAGCCCATTTGAAGCATTGTATGGTAGGAAATGCAATACTCTAGTGAGATGGGACAACCCAACAGATAGAGTGGTACTTGGGTCGGAGTTGCTCAAGGACATGGAAGACCAGGTGGTCAATATTAAGCAGAATTTAAAGGCAACTTAGGATAGACAGAAAGTTTATGCAGAAAAGAACATGACAGGTGGAGAATTTAAAGTAAGGGAGCATGTACTTTTGAAAGTGAAGCCCAAGAAAAACTCTTTGAAATTTGGTAGTTGTACAAAGTTGGCAGCCAGATTCTGTGGTCCATTTGAAATATTGGACAGAATAGGGCTAGTTGCATACATGCTTTCATTACCTGCTTCCATGAATGTGCATAATGTATTTCATGTATCTTTACTAAATAAATATGTACATGATCCTAACCATGTTATTGATTGGCATCTAATTCAAGTAGAGACGGAGGGAGACTTTCAAGTTCAGCCAGCACGAGTATTGGAAAGAAAGGTTAAAATGCTCTGGAATCAAGTTATAGAGCTGGTAAAAGTTCAGTGGACTTGCTACGGTCCTAAAGATGCTACCTAGGAGCATGAAGATGTCATGCGGGCAGAGTACCCGTAGCTTTTTGAATAAATTTGAGATTTTGATCTCTATTTTGTATATGCACTAAGGATAGTGCCAAAATAAGGGGGAGGGGATGTAACACCCCAGGTTGTGAACCCCCATTTTAAATAATGTATTTTTACAATGCTGAGAGGTCTGAGTGCCCAAACAATTATTTAAAGGGCCAATATGCCCAAGAAATGTAATGCTTTGATCATTATTAATAATAAACACATCGTTGGTTGCTAGACAGACAAGGACTAGGGTTATAAGGGGTTATGATTCCACAAGAGAGGGGGCTTGAGAGGCTAAATTTGTATTCCTATGTTAATTACCTTTTTGCCTAAAGGGGGTAATCGGTTACGTGAGCTTCTTGGGGAGGCCATGAGGTTCTTGATTTCCCCACGAACATACTTAAACCCGCCCCTCGTCCGATTGTGGGGTTGGTCATTGGATTGTCCGCTCCGTCACCTTTGTGTTACCTCATTCTTACCCTCACGCACTCCCATGCACTTACCTACCTCCTCCTTCCATCCTCACCTGTGTATTGGTCTCGGGAAGGGGCACCGAACTGCGAAATAATTAGCCATGGGATAGTTGGCTTTAGTGGTCACTGGTGTGATCCAGTTGTGCCTTGAAGCCTGCATGTCTGAGATGCAGTGGCCCGTGTCTAGCATGGCTCACAACTGCGAGTCCTGAGAGTTCCAGCATTGATATTCTGGACTAGTTGCGCTGGAGGCCCAAATAAGGATAAGGATTGCTTGAGGGACTGCATGGCAGAGAAAGGTGGAGGTCCGTTCTCTCGAGTGGTGCAAGATGGGTAGAAGAGATTTGGGTACTTGGATTGCTATGAGTGTTGGGAAGCCTGTGATAGCTTGAGAGCTGACTCGTTTGGGAAGCCAAATTCACTCTGGAACCGTCCTTGTGGAGTCATAGCCCTGGCTCGAGGGTGACGTTGTTGTTGAGATTTGGAGCAGTAGTGTCTACGGTTGGGTGGAACGTCCTTGGTCTGCATCCAATTGGTGTCATCTTTCATAAAGATAAGTGCTCTCCATTGTGATATTATTATCTGTGTATGAATGTTTTTTCGTTGTATATTTAATTATCGTTAATTGAATCTTTAGAACATGCATGCTTGCTAAATATTACTGTGCATGTCATTAATTCTCATATCTTATGCATCTTTAATAAATAAAGAAGGTATCGGTATGAGAAATAATTCCAAGGGTGGGCTTGCAGGTAGCATACCCCGGCATGTGGCTGGCGGGGTATGTTACAAGCGTCGTTGAAGAAATTGTTTCTAGTGAAACTGAGGTCACATCAGGTGCAACAAATGATTTATAGTAGGTGACCCAAATAACAAGATAGGTAAAACTATTTCCTATTTATATTTTCCCATCCAGTACTAGATTGAAGTGTAATCCCTAGACTAGTGTATATAGTTTTTCCTACAATAGAGCATGGTTTTAGCCTTTTCAAATATCAATGCATATTATTTTTCTTCTTTTTTCTTTTCAAATTAAAAAAAAATGCATATAATTTTGTAGATTTTGAAAATGCATCAAGTACCCCCTCCCTACATAAGCAAAGGAAACATGTCTCTTTTGGCTTCGACCTCTAGAAAAATTGTCTTTAGAATATAGTTAAATGCAGTGGACAATGTACCATTTCCTCCCTCCCTATTTTGTAATGACTACATGTTGGACAAGAAATTCATGGAGCTCTTTTGTAACTCACAGTGGGTTACAATCTTTGGGATGTCTGAAATTAGTCCATGGGATTTAATGGATTCTATAGTCCAAAGAAATTGTTTTGTCCTATGCATGGTGGCAAGAAAACCATGCAAGGAATTCCATGTTAGAGAAGTTATTATAACATTGTAAAGGGTATTATAGACAAGGAATGCAATATGGCTAAAGCCACATAAGGAATAACCAGGCAACAATGGACAAGATTGTAGAGGTCTCATTAGAGAAGGAGGAACTTTTAGGCAATGAATTCTAAGCCCTACTATCCGAATTTAGGATGGTACTAGTTTTTTTTGTGTGTGTGTGATAGGGCACTTTAAGGTTTACTTTTGGCAAACAATTGGGAGTATACCATTTTTATTCTTGGACCGAATAAATAATTTGAATGTTGGTTTTGCTTAAATATTGGGTTGAGTGGAGGGTATGTATATTGGTAGGTTATTCTTGAACTACTTAGAAAGTGCAATATAGTTTTATCATTGAGTTTTGTTTGATATTTGGTCATAAGCTAGTGATTTACAACATTTAAGCAATTAGCTTGCATGTGTTTGTCTTGGCAACCTTAAGCTTGTCTCATTATTTGATTGAGTGAATGATTGTAATTTGCAAACTGTTAATTAGTGTGATCTTGCAAAGAGATAGAAAACAACATATGTATTGTTTCTTAAGGAGTAGTTCTTAGTGGAAGCTTGGTCCCTTGTGGTTGGAGGAAGTGATTAAAGTACTGTAAATCTGAATTGTTGTTGTTTGATCAAGTTTGTTATGTAAATCATTTTATTTGTCAAATTGAATTTTGATTTATGTTATACCTTTAAATTATATAGAAAATATTTTGAATGGTTTCCCTTTGAGTTTGAGTTTGACATTCTCATAGTAATTTTAATTATATGATAATTCAAATTTATATTTTGGGCATTACCACATGTTTACTGGGATACCTATAATTTACTTTGAAGCTTATATGAGTTGAGATAAATTGCATGTGATTGGGATAAATGAGGATTTTTCAGATTTGAGTCTTTCTTCCTCATCTTTGCATTAATTCAAAAAAATATATTGAATTCAAATAGTAAAAGCATGAATTTTCCGAGTTATGATTTTAATATTTTGAAACCAAAGCAGTTTTTTAAGGACTATGCAAAACGTGGGTGAAACGCTTTACATAATGATGGTGTTTCATTTTCATGTTGGCGGGACCAGCGCGGGCGCGCGGGAGGCGGCCTGCAGTGTTTTCCGGTCGGCGTCGTGGCCAGCAGGGCGTTTCCTGTTGCGGTCTGGTTGAGGCTACTGGGGGTTAGGCACGGTGGGGTGTTTGAACGGCGGCGGTGCTGAATCGATTGGCTGTTGTGGGGCACCCGGGTGGAGCACCATGATGGGCGCGAGGGGCCTATCTGCGGTTGGCTTTCGTTTTTTCCTTCTGCTGTTGTTTGGGGCCGAGAGGGTCTGAGGTGCTTGTACTGTGCCTTGTATTTGGTTTCACTTGTTTACAGCCTGCGTGTTGTGTTGGGTTTTGTTTTGTTTTGCCTCTGAGTATGGGTGTTGGAGTAGTACTGTTATGAACACAGCTTGTTGCTGACTTTGTAAACGAATTTATACTCTATATAAATTTGAGATAATTTTTTTTGGAAAAAAAAAAAGCCAAAAGCAATTTATGTGTCATGAATGTAATTTTTCAGCGATTTTTCCAACCCTTGTAAATTCTTTCTTCTCTAGTGCTTATCCATTTGCTAGTTTGCTTTTCATGATGGTGTTTCATTTTCATGTTGGCAAACCAAAAGCAATTTATGTGTCATGAATGTAAGCTTTCAACTTTTATTTTTCAAACCCTTGTAAATTCTTCCTTCTCTACTCCTTATCCATTTGCTAGTTTGTTTTTCCCATTTATCCTTCTCTACTCCTTGAAGATGGAATCAAAAGGAAAGATGAGACAGTAGAGACATTTGCTCATTACAAAAACTCGGCAGAGCCCTATATTGTAACCCATGGACTGTAAATCATGCTTTTAACTTAGAGTCCGGATAATTTACTTCCTGTAGGAAAGTAGGAAATAACTATTGGAGCTGTACTTCTTTTCTCGCCTTTCGCCTTCTTCACGCTGTGTTTGGCATTGCAGCTGTCTTCAATTTTTGCAGAACGAGGCAACCATTCTGTAACGAAACTCACCAGTCTGAGAAGCCACGTCATCATTTCTCAGATAAACCAGGCCTATTACAGTAAACACGCGCAGAGAAAAATACAAGGGAGGAAATAAAGAGGAGCGATCAAAAGCAATAGAAATAAATATATAGAGAGGGGAAGGAAGCTGGGCTATATTGAATTCAGTGGATTATGGATTGCAGCAGAAAAGGAGAGCGTTTTGATATGAATGGGATGATGATGAACGAACGGATATAGAGAGAGAGAGGGTGTGGAATGTTAAACTTGGCCTGCACGACACGCAAGTGAATGAATTGCGGGGAGGATGTGATGAAGTGCTTTTTGACTTGTCAAACAATTTAATGGAAACTTCAAAAAAGTATGCTGTCAAAATTCATTCAGTTATTAACAAGGTTTCATATTCACCGGGTTTCATCTGGTTGACCAATATTTTGTCATGTTTGAGTGGTTAAGTCTGTGTATTCCGAGTGCTCTACACGTTGAATCCATTTATGTATTCAGAATTGCAATTTAAACTACAGAAAATTGTGATTTCGTCCAACTTTATGAAAAAGGTCAAAATGTAGAACAGTTTAACCACACCTTTTAAAATTGTGAAAAATAGAGTCAATATATTATAGGTATTGGAGGTACTTTGGGGTATGGGGTTTACAAGTATTTAGGATATAAAAAAGGAAATAGGGGATATCTAGTAAAAATAGAAATTTTTTAAAGTCGAAAGATGTATTGGGAGGAGGGGTTCAACAAAAGAGTTATGAGAGGTATTTATCAATATCTAGTAAAATTAGAAGTATTATCTAATATCCCATGAAATTCCACGAAAAAATCCTTGCTCATATTTCATTATAATAATTTTATGGACACTTCAATAAAGAAGGAGTAAGTTAAACGTTCTACATTTTGAGTTTATCGACCACCGTATCTATTACATCTTCGACAAACCCATCTCTGACCATTTGGCTTTGTCGTCTCCAAACTCCGTTAGCAAGTTTACTCCATTAACGTGTTTGTTGTCCTCTATCGCAACGCCGTCTTCCTATGTTAGCTACAAGGAGTTTGGTGATGTGCACTTAATGCACCACCACCTTGCCTCTCCCTTTGTTCTACCCCATTCGAATTCTCCGTCGTGCCTAAGCTATGGACTCCACTGCCTATGCTTTGAATCTCCTGCTTCTTCTCCTGCTTCAATGTTGCAGATTCAAATTGTTGTTCTTCTCTCTTTGATTGTAGCAAGGAGTCGACAGTCTCAAGTTCGATTATGTAGTCCCACTAGGTGCTCAGGTTAGATACCTGATTCTGTAGTCCCGCATAGGTGCTCGGGTTAGATTCTACAAACACCAATTGTTCGATTCTTCGAAATAGTTCGACATAAGTTTAAAAAATAATACACACACCACCTATATTGCTTTCTTATTTCTGCACTTGCTTTGTGTGAAATCTCCATGTAACGCTTCTCCATTTCCATGCTGGTTGTGAGTCCAAACCGATCAATATCATCTTTGTATTTATGGTAAAGGAACGACATTGTCAAAGAAACCACAAAACCTTACCAAACGTTGCCACAATCAATAAATTAACAGTCGATTGGGTGCTCGATATCCCAAAATATTTTCATTCTTCATTATTTATGAGAATAAAAAACTGTTATCTAATCATACTCACCAACATAAAGTAGAGTAAGAAAATCACACCAACTACTGATCACAGACACTATACATAGGCATGCAAAAGCTTGTATTGATCACTTATGGGTTAAGTAGGTATATGGGATACATGTCCACAAAACTGAACATTTTTTTCCTTTTCTAATATAATAAAATCTAGGAAAATAAACACTAGAAAGTGTAAATGTCATTTACACTATAATCCTTAAAGGAGTAAAGAAAATAAAAGAAATTTGGTGTATTTTGTTACAAGTTAGTCTGAATAATTGTGCAGTCAACAACAAAAGGTTGTTTCATTTTGTTGCAAGTTGTTAGTCATCTTATGCAGTTGACCATCTCTTAGATTGTTCAAGTACAATTGCAAGTTGGGGAACTACGTTTGGCCATATCAACAATCTTGGCTTGATCCCTTTTTACTCTATCTATTGGAATTTGATTTGTAATCCATGTTATCCCCAGTTCCTAGGGATAACTAAGGAGATGATGTCTCGAGGCCCTCGGGTTGCAAACATGGAGTACTAAGAGACAACATGACCAACAACGCCCACTTGCACAGACAAAGACCCACCTCCCCACCACAATTCCAGGTTCATCATGAGGGTATCCACCACATCAGTGTGCTTCCGAAGGACAATGGGTCTTGCTCCATGAAGTACAAGACAAGTATTATGGTGAGTGTCATTTCAATATTTGAGGCATTTGAGTTTGTTTCATTTTAAACTGCTTTTGATTATGTAACGTCTTCTTGCAAATTATGTTCTTTGCCTAGTTTCACCTTGGTGGTTGACATTGCACCCTAGTAACTGGGTCACCCTTAGGGATAGGTTTTCTACTGGGAGGTACTCTTGATGAGTCATCATGCCATTCCCGACCACACTTCTCACTTTCCACACTTCATCCCCTCATCTCCTTACCTTTTGGGATTTTCCTCTTGAGGAGTCATTGTGTCATTCCTGACCATACTTGTTAGTTTCCACACTTCATCCCCCCATCTCTTTACCTTTTGGGATTTTCGGGTGTATTGACCCAAAAAGGGGTTGTCCCTCATTTCATGGAAAGAAGGGGTTGAAGGCCCAGGGGCTTGTAGCTAGAAAAAGATAAAAGCAAATCATGAACCTTCTAGATGCTCACCCAGGGATCCCAAGGAAAATGATATGTCTCTCATAAGAAACTGATGGGACCCATGAAAAATAACTAATACAAAATGCCAACCAAATTGGAGCATGCATGGGCAATGTTTTTCATGCTTAGGTAGAAGCCCCACACATTGTATTCAACTTGGGGAAGTATCATGTGACCAGGGTGGAGTCAAGGTGGGCATTATTTTTCATGCTTAGTTAGAAGCCCCACCTTGGCTTCAACTTGGAAACATCTTAAAAATAATCAAATGCAATGGATGGGAGTGGAAAAAAGGTTGCATTGAAAACGAAGGTGCAACACACCCTCTACAGAGGCAGTCATAAATGAGATACTATAGTCCCTTCTATGTCATGAACCCCATGCCCAATAGTCTTGCCCCCATCCATGTCACTTTGTCCACATTTCCTAGAGAGGGCCCCCCTTGGAAAACACTCCTAAACTTGAGGTACGACTCATCCAATAGGTCGCTTTGTCAACCCTCCCATACCTAAAATTGGCAAATTGCATATGGTCTCTGAGCACTTGTTTATTTTGATGAGATAGTTTGGATGTACATGCTCAGATGGATCTTTTATTGATTTGATTTACTTATCATGATGCATTTGACTTGACATCCTTAGAGGGAGTATTCATTGTCTTTGCAAGACCTAATTGGTGGACAAATTTGGAAGAACAAGCCTAGCTTGGGATTCCTTGGGGATTGAAGCTCATAGGTTGGATACCAAGGCCCACACACCATATGATGATGACATGCCTTTGGAGGCCTAAGAGACACCGTGGAGGATCTCACATAG
Source organism: Picea engelmannii (assembly GCA_009831015.1). Classification (NCBI taxonomy): domain Eukaryota; kingdom Viridiplantae; phylum Streptophyta; class Pinopsida; order Pinales; family Pinaceae; genus Picea; species Picea engelmannii. The sequence goes on from ML789547.1 coordinate 321,641, forward strand.
CCCCTACAAGCCAAACGACTTTTCTTTGGAGGCCAAAACATCACCTTTGAGGGCTTGACGTCACCCTAGGGCTAGGGTTTGGTGGTGATTGAAGACACTTGAATTTTTTTTAAAGAGGGAGCCCTTGGATCATGGAGGAGAGGCTTGGCTTGAAGACAATAGGACTTTGGAGGCCTAGTGCACTCATCTCCAACTCAACGACTTCACCTAAAGTGCCAAAACGTTTCCCTAAGAGGTTGACGTCATATTTCTAGGGCTTATCTTATGTGCAAAATTATGAATTAAAAAATTTTATTTTGGAAAAGGGGCAAGAAAAAGAGAAAAGTTACCCTTATCTTATGGTTTACCCTTTGAATGTGGACAAACTATGTTTTAGAGAATTTGAATAAATAGAGATCATCTCTATTTCATTTTGATATAGCTCTCCCATTGTGAGAAGACTGGTGGCTGAAATTTGCGCCCTACTTGGGCATTTTGGTATCTCTCTATTGTGCAAATGTTTTTTGGTGATTATCTCTTGGTGAATGTTTGAGCTAAGGTGGTGCAGACCTCTTGGACACTTCTTCCCTTGCTTATGAATGGTAATTTGCTTGGTGAACTAGGGTTTGTTCTTGCATCTCTTTTGGAACCGGTAAGGAAAATCTACAATTATTTATTCTTCTTGTTTATTTCATAGTTATTGTTGGTTGAACCGTAGGAGGAGTGTAAGTGCATACACCCTCCATTAAGATTCATCTCATGTGCTAGTTTTACATGTCTTTTATTGCAAGGTTGCTAGGAGGAGTACAAGGGTGTACACCTTCCTTGATTTACCTTAGTTTGATTTGCATGCCCTAGGGAGTAAGAGGATTTACACCCCTAGGGATTTTGTTGATCTAAATCATGCTTTCAAGACTCCATTCACCCAAATTTTAAAGGTAGTAATATGAAGTTTGCATTAGATAAATAAATTATTTTCTTTGGTAAACGTGATTTAGTGAAATATTGATATTGTTCAAGTTGGAGTTTATTGTTTATGCTTTGAGCTTGCTAAAGCCTCTAGGAGTCTTGGTCTACTTAGTTTTCTTGGAGCTATAGCTAAACAAAAGCTACATCCATTAGGTATCCAACCAATCACTCTCTTTTTTATTCATAACTTGCATTTCAATCGTCAAAATTTGCTAGCAAGTTGCAATAACAATCTACTAGTCTCAACGCACTTTTTGGGTGGTTTAATTGTACTTTTTGTGGGTTGATTTTTTTTTTTTGTAGCAATAGTTTGCTACAGCCATAAGGATGATAATATATATCTGCAATACTTGTTTATAACAACCTCATTTTGTTGCTAAAGTCTTATGCTTTCATACTTGAGTTATACTAGTACTTTCTAGCTATCTTTTGCATCATTTACTAGACTTTTAACAACTTATTTAGCAGCTTTAAACTATCATTTACTTGCTAATATATATTTATGTTGACTTCTGCAAATAGAGACAACAAGCTTAACTTGCTTGTCCATTGGATTGTTTAGCTTGTATCTTGTCTTTTTTGTGTCTCGGGCATGTACAACCATCTTCCACAGGTACTCAAACACTTGGAAACCATAAACCACCTCTGAAGCTCGTTGTCAAGCCACTCTCCACTTAGAAACTTGACCTATAGGGGAATATCTTCATAAGTATCACTTTCCATCTCACATTCCCCGTAGGGTCACTCGAGACTCCCCCTTGTGTCAGATTATTCCTTCACAAAAGTGAGGGAGGTTTTATCTGAGGTGACAGTGGGTAAACTCTCCCACCTTTATCGCCATCCAGTGGATTGGGTCGAGCTTTTCCAAACCTACAGTTTGCGCGATATAAATCCATAAATGATATTGGAAGAGAAGCCAAAAGGAATCTTGACAATTGATGAATTATGTAAAAATGATATGCCACTTGCCACTTCTACATTGTATGAGAACAACCTGTTAGAATTGCTAGCCAGAAGAATTCATGACCTTGCTGGAAAGATTAGACCAAATAAACAAACAAGAGGCATTGTTTACATCACATGGTATGTGCATATATGGGTAGAAGCGGTGATTAAGATGCTTCTAATTAAAAGTATGTTTAATATAAGCTCTCTCTACCTTACTTTGGACTTCCTGTAACATGATTTTTCATCTGTGTTTGACCCTCGATTCGTCTAGCAGTGTATTTATTCATAGTTTCTAATGTCATTTTTGGTATTCTTCATAGGTCTTGCATATCTAAATGTCGGTCAACATCTTATACCTATCACTTATTGAAAATGTTCTACCATGTATTTGATTGCATACATAATCTAGGTTTCTATATGATCATATTTTACTAACTAATGGATGAAGCTAGAACATGTAAGTAAGTCAATCAACAAAAGTGGTTCCACCTTTGGAAAAGTTTCTTCTTTGTAGATATAAGATGCAAAAGTAGAATTGTTTTAAGGTCTACTCTTCCCCGCACAATTTTCCATACTATAAAAAACATGTACAGTTTTAGAGACATGCTAGAGATTACAGATTGATCACAACATCTTTACAATTGTGATTTCATGTACAATGTAACTGCAATGATGTTGATTTTATGGGTCAAACTACCCCCAATTTTTCAATGATGACAGTAGTATTGAAAAGTTGCAGCATATGCCTCTTGTTTATGTGATTTCTTCCTTCACTGAGTATTTATATTGTTCTGGGTAGCTAGCTTTATGAGCAACCGACAAGAAATTTGAGCCACAACCATTGATACCCCCCTTGAATAAAGTGATTTGCACATAAAATCATTTTTGTGAGAATATTCTTCCACTTGTGAATGTTATTGTTTTTGTCCCATGAAGGACATTAAAGGCAATGGAAAAGTTTAATTCAGGCGCCTCTGAACATTGTCTGAAGCTTACAGGTCGATAATTAATAGTATGGATTTTAAACTTTAGATGGAAACATGTATTATTGTTCGAAGATTCCTACAGTCTAACAATGTCTTAAAGCCATGACAGAGTATCTATTATCTCTATGGAACCTGAGCTTATTATGGTTTCATAATTGTTCTAATGGACAACTTTTGTTTTGATGAAAGAAAATTCTTTTGTTGTTGAGGCAATGCACCATGTCCTTTATTTTCAGTTTCAAGGAAGTCTTTATGCAATGTTTCAAACTTTTCCACAAATGGAAGGGATTTCCCAATGTTTCACTTTTGATGTTATTTTTAATAGGTATCCCATATTTTATGTCCATAATATTTGGAGGTTAAACATGGGAATATATATTTGTGGCATCATTCTTCTTCTGAGAATATTCTTTAGTTCAAGAGTACAAAGTCTTATTTTTGTGATGATGATAAACCTAGCTCGAGGTTCAAAACGTTGACAATCCAAGTTATTATGAGGAATTTACAAAATCTTAATGGAGTACAAAGACTTTTCATTTTTAACAGAGTAAAACGTGTTTGATTTGTATTGCAATTTATTAATCTTTATTTAGTCACCATGTTATCATTCCCTGTAGCATTTCCATGCGATGTAACATATGCCTAATTTTATTCATCATTATGTTTAGTCAAGAAAAGACGGGGAACTCTAACCCTCCTAAGCATCAAACAATTAGTCTTTGAAATGGTGAGATATCCCTAGTTTCCAAATGCTATGTAGATTTGTCAAAGCATTGGGTCTATGTAGTGTTTTAAAGTGTTTTATGTATTGTTGGTATCATTGTTATTAGTTGGTAGGTGTTCTTAGATTCCAATTAGGCAAAACCTAAACCACCTAATTTGTGATATCAGTGAAGTCTAAACTTGTTTTTTGATATCAGTGGAAAAGGGTAGTTATAAAACATACCCAAAAAAGAAAGCACGATTCCTTGTAATAAGGCTTGGAACTCTCTTTTTCTATCTAAATACAAAATAAAAGAGCCACAAATACTTAAAAATTAGGAAATTGAGCTTAATGTGGCATCAAAATACACCAGAGCTTCTAGTATGCGTGTTTCTTTCTGACCACTGGGATTACATCCAGAGAAACCAAATATATTTCTAAGAAAGTTTGCCTGTGCATTTAACCGAGATTGGTAAATGGATTTATGTAGAGTTTATGCATCTTGCATCCTTGTTCATTTTGCTTGAAACATTGGGTTTGATTGTTTATCAATTGCCTTTGAACAATTGATGCAAGTGATGATGCTTCCTTTGAATGGTGTATGGTACTTGTTCAATAGCTATTATTCATGGATTTAAACAACTATAAACAGATATTGATGATATATCATCTAGAAAAGGTTGAGAATATGAATGATCATAATTACTCCTATTTCAAAGTCAATACCTTTCGTGGTGGGTGCTAATTTAAAGGTTGGAAATTGTCAAACTTGAAGCGATGTTATTTCTATGATTTTTTCCATAATGGAGTACGCAATAAAATGTCAGTAATGTTTTTTAACATCTGAGATAAAATCAACATCAAAATCACCCATAAATCACATGGATTGTAAGTTCATAATGTGTGAGAGATTTCTTAGCTGATGTGAAAGCAAAACCTTCCTCATTTATGCGATTTTGCTCCACTTCTAGTATTTATGGGAAAGGTTGTTTAGTTAAATCCCTTGAGATTCAAAAATCATTGGATGGTCCCAAATTAGGGATTGAAACATTGAGAATGGTAAAAATACTTAACGCAAATTCGACATCTATCATTTAAGACAATGACCCCACATTGTTGTTTGCTCTTAATACAAAACTTGCATGAACACAAATTGTATGTATGATGTTGTAGTTACGAGTCATTCACCACTAATCTTATCCTTCATCGAAGATTGATTGGAATTTTGTGTACTTTATTAGAAGATTATTCTTTATAAAATTAGTAATTCTCTCCAACTTTGTGAATATGTGTGTTACTAGAATCAACCATTTTATTTCTAAATCAGTGTGCAAAGTCTCTCGAAACCTTGTACTTGAAATTGCAGATAATTTGTCAATGTATTCAATATGATGACTTGGGATGTTGTTTGTTAATGGATTATCTGATTGTCAACATGGTATTCATCCAACTTATGTGAAGATTACCTTGTGCAATGGACTCTAAACCAGTTTCACTTCCTAGAACAAATTCCTTGGTCATTCATAGGAGGTTTGGGGACATACAGAGTGCTTTTAAAATATGAATCATTCTCAAAGACAAACTTATTGTTCATTCTAAGAGCTACATATGAAATCTGAAAGCTTACATATGAGTATCCACAAAACTAACCACATAATAGTTACATCAAAATTACACACGGGAATTTCTCTTTGAAAGTATTTAGAATCAAAAGAAATATTGATTTTTTCATTTGGAAGAACAACATAAAAAGATTGGTAAGCATATAAACAAACCTTTTTTATTTCATGGTTGCGATACAACACTACACTTGTACCCAATACAACTTGTTCAATGTTAAAATTTTATTTCTAAATGCCTGCTCAAAATTTATTATTTTCTTTTTCTCCAAGTACTTGGAGGCATATAAAATGGTGCAGAAGTGGAAATTATGCATTGAAGTGTCTTGTTTTTTTTTTAAGTGTAAAAAAGTTGGATCCTATTTGTATTAAAGTGCAGGTTTACAATAACATTTGGAATGCCAACTGTCCCACCTAAAAAAAGGAAATCGAGACAGTTGGCTTCCTATGCATCTTGTTTCCAAATAAATCAGCCTGCCATCTGTCTTGCCCGAGGGAAACCAGGATAGATGGTAGCCATGAGTCTGAAACTGTTTCCCAAGCTTATGATTGGCAAAATGATGTGATTCTAATAGGGCTAAAGTGCTAGATCTAAACAAAATCAAACGTCTGACCATAAACATTCACAGTAGCAATTACCTGGTGTCGTCATCATCTCCTTCCTTCCTTCCCGAGCTGGTTGGAATCACGAATGGTTGTTCACATGTTGGGAAATGTTGACCAGGTGATGTGTTTGAATAGGAATCGTACAGCATATCGAGGTGATGGTGGATCTAGAGGGCTCGATAGATTTGGTCGTCCACCTGGCTCCTTGCTTCAAAGATCAGCACCAGGTGGTCCGGGTGGAGCCATGGAGCCCTGCCACCCTCCTTTTCCTGTATTTCCTCCATGTATTCACTCTCGTGCCCATAGTTCTTTCCTCCCTAAGCCCCCTGTTGGTCCACCTCCTTGGAAGATTGACATGTTGTTGACTTCCTCTTTGCTTCTGTGTCACCTGAAAACTTCTCTTCGACTTAGGAAGTGGTCTGTTCCAAATCCTCGTTGCCCTCCTTGTGACTGTGTGTAATTGTTGGTGGCTTGGTTTCTACCAGAAAGCAGGTTGGCGGATCCCAATTATCTGGCACAGTGAAGAGGAGATGTTCTGGAGGAACCTGGAAGGGTTCTTCCGGGACAATCTCCTCCACATAAGCCATGGAAGGCATCCTAGGCTTCCTGGTCTTACGAGCTCGTTGATTTCGCACTATGGACAACACCTTCTCAATTTTTTGTTGTCGCTTCCTTTGAGAGTCAAAAGCATACCATGTTGTGCCTCTGCGAGGCCTGCCTCTTTCCCTTGGAATATGGATAATTAATATTACAACCAGAGCTTGGTAGTTTACGCTGCACCAACTTCCCAAAATTCTAGCCTTCGGCGGAGCAACCTCACAATACATTGCATTCCACTCATGGCTATTGATAAACATAGCTGTGACCGTGACCGGCTTGGCCATTAAGGTTGAGCCTTTAGTGCTATGATCTCATGTCATCTTCACGTGCACGAGAGGCCTCATCCCCATGCATTGGCATCTCGCCCTTGCTCCCATCTTAAGGGTGAGGAGATGGGAGCGGGTGGCCCGTATTTAAGGCCTTGCCCAGCTCATCATCGCATGGCCACTCTGCTCGACATGTCACCCCATCCGGGGGCATTGGAGTGTTAGCCTATGGCTTACCTTTACCAATCACTAAGTCTAAATTGTCACCTATATTTGTATTATTCATTTAGGATATTAGTAATATATCCTAAAGTGATGACTAATGAGTTAGTTATGATTGCCTAGCCTAGTCATCATGCATGATTTTAGGATCTAGAGCAAATCTCTCTATGAGGTGGCATCACCCATTGTACAATAAATATGTAACATTGGAGTGAATACAAAAAGTGTTGGCTAGTGATCCTTTTCCACCATGTTGTTGTTCTTGTTTATGTTTTATCATGAAGTGTCTTGTTATCCGAACCTGCGTCAAGAAATTATTGCATATGTCCTTCATAACATGGCACTAAATCATTTCCTCCAAACTAAGAGATAAGTTCATGGAAATACTACAAATAATGAAGAATATTATTCATGGGAAGGTTAGTTTCATGTGTTTTTTACCTATGGTCGTTCCTGGAAGGTTTTATGGTCATTGAACAACAAGCAAGTCGTACCATGTAGAAACCTATTTTTCCACAATTACATTCCTGTAGACTCTGTCCAAAGACATGAACCAAATTTCCATGTGCTTAGATCCCTCAAAATGATAATGTTACGAACCTATGGTCGAACCCTCTCGACACTAGAACTTTTCATGACTCTTCAAAAACACACCCTGTAGAAATTTTGATTTACACAGTTCCTGTAAAACTCTGTTTCTACAGGAATGACTGCAAAAAACATACCAACCTGGAATTTGTCAGAGAAAAAGCCCCATCTTTCCCTTATCCTTCAAGAAAAACCTTTTGCTGAATTTTTTGACCACCAATTTACCTAAAAACCATCTCAACTTATCATCCTCTCTAAGGAGTAAGTCAACTTGAATATTCTACAGGAAACCTTCAGCCAACCTTCATCTCCACTCATCATCCTAACAAACAATTATGGGAGCAGGATTTAAGATAAGGGAACCAACAGAGCCTTCCACGGTATATAACAACCTTGAGACAGTAGAATTGTTTTTTAAATGTGAGTGGATAGGTTACTTTGGGAGACTAAGGGGTTTTGATGATGAGGTGTCAATGGAGTTTTCTCATAATTTCTAGAGCATACAAGAGCAGGAATACGTGACTACAATCAAGAGTCTAACCATTAGGATTAATGAAGCCTCCATCAACAAAGTTTCTAGTTTACCATTGGGCATCCCTTGGGACAAATACGAAAGGCATGAAGCCATTAATGCCAAGAATGCATTCTTCCTCCATAATGAGAAACCCTATGAGGATAAAAATGGAATAAAAAGGGAAAGCCTCCCTCACGCATGGAAGGAGGTAGCATACCAAATCATCAAATACATTACTTGTGAGGGTAGGATGAGTGTGGTCTATGCCTACCATTTCAGACAGTTGCATCAACTTAGGCATCTTCCAAATTAGGAACCACACTTGAATTTGAGTGTTCCCTATTTTTCTTCATACACTAAAAGAGATGATCCTAAAAGTAAAAAGAGGGAAACAATAATTCTTAGCACATCATGGCCTCATAAAGTTGATAGTGTCAGATGCTCTTAGGAGATTAAAACATAAAATTATGTGGGAAGATTTCATCAACATGGATAGACAATATTTTAAAGAAGTGCAGGAAACCATGAGTGAGGAAGAAAGAAACAAGGGAGAGGAACCAAAGGGACTCACCAATCCCAACAAAGCAAAACAACAAAAGAGGGAGAAAAAACAAAATATGGATAAAGAATATAAAGAGGTGGTTGATGTCTTAACTGCTTTAGGGACCCCTACAATCATCCCTTTGAAAATCACTACTATAGAGTGGGTGCAACCCATAAGGAGGAGGTCCAACAGATTCAAGAAAAGTCGAAAAAAGAGGAGCCCAATACCATTAGCCCCATGCACTATCACATCCCAAGTAGAGGAAGTTAAGGACTCTCCTAGTCCAAAAAAAAAAAAAGATACAAAACAAAAAGAGCCTCAAGAGGAGGCAACAATGAAAGAAGAAAGACCATTGGATGGAACCTCTAAGACAAAAACTTCGGTGGAATTTTTTTTTTATGCAACCTTGTTGGAACTAGAGAAAGTCAAAATTCAAGTGGAAAAGGGGTGGCAGAAGATAATAAAGGAAAGTAGAAAGAGGAGGTTTCTCAAGAGTTGAAGCAACAACTCCAACTTATGCAAGAAAAAATGCAAATTATGACTATGCAGAAAGTAGAATACAACTAGAAGTTGAAAATAGAGAACTAGAAACTTTAGTAGAAATTGAGTAAGGAAAGAAGAGATCTGCATGAGAAGAGTGAACATGTGGAGATTAAGGAAGAAACAATCAAAACAATAGCTAAAGCATTTGAATAAATGTTAGAATGCAGGCCACCAACCATAACATACACACTATTCTTAAAAGAACAATGACACAAAAATCAGATTACACACTTAGCTAAGTTAGTGAAGTTAAACCTTGACTCTCCCCAAGATTTCATAAATTCATATTATGGATGTTATATGGAAGAAAAGGATAAGCTTTTTGAATTCTACCTGCATAACCTTGTCTTACCACACCCCTACCACTGGAATCCCAATCTATATGTGGGGGATGTGCAATCGATGGCCTTTGCCTCTTGGATAAGGCATGAGGAAATGAGGGTAGAAGAATTCAAAAAGTATAAGGAAGAAGAACATCAAACACCCCTTTGGATTAGAGTAGAGGTTGTCAGGCCTAAATATGTCATAAACGATCATCATAGCTTCTCTTTGGATAAGGATATAACTCCAAGATGGACATCCAAACAAAGGGAAGTAATAGCCCATCTTGATGACTCACTTAGGTTATTGGGAGAGGAAGAAACTAAGGCCTTCCATAAGAGGTGGCACTCTTTTCCTTATGATTTGTAGATCATGGAACCTCATTCTTCCAATACTTTGCAGCTTTCCCTCCTCAAAACATCATGGTATAAAGAAACTCTAAGGAGAATGAAAACTAATTGGATTGGATTAAGGATGATCCCTCCACTCCTTCTCCCTATAGCTCCTATGCCTGACCTCAAAATTGAAAGGGAAGAAGCAGAATGGGATATGATTGAGAGAAATAGAGGATACCATGAACAACAAGTTATCACCAAGTATATAGCTTGGGACATGAGAGAGGAACTCAACAAGAAACAGTAGGAAAAACATGATAATATTGATAGACTACAAGGCAATGAACAATAAAATTATGTTGAGCAACAATAAGGCATTGAGCAACAACAACAGAATGATGGACTTCAGAGGAATAGTGAACAATAACAGGGTACACATCAACAACAACAATAATGAAGACAAAGAGATTGACTTGATTTCACAAGGGTGTGTAAAATCTCAATTGGGGGGTGATGGTGAGCCCCAATATTGTGAATTTTAGAGGCTCATCTTTGACACTCTTTTCCACCTTAGATTGACTTAATATTTACTTTTTGATTATATGTAGTAGTCAGTCATGGGTATTTTGTATATTGTTTAATGAATGTTTGATGAAGGTAGATTTTTATGTATTATGTACCTTTTTTCTCTAATATTTTGTCAAAAGGTGTGTGTTCCACCAACTAGGTCGATCTTCAGTAATCGATGGTTCCAACACCCTAGAATCATGATATTTTGTCTCCTCAAAGCAGATGACAACGAAATATTAAGGAAAATTGTCCATACCTACCTCCTAGTGCGCTCCTTGTGCATTTATGACCACTTTTGATCAACAATAGTCATAGCTACACATGTAAAGGGATATGACCCCTCATTCATGCAGTCCTCTCCTTGATTTAGGAAGACATTTCAAACTTTCTAGCTATATATAGGCCTCTAATTATAGGAGAGATATGGATAATTTTGGAGAAGTATTGTGTGGATATTTTGTGAAGACTTGTACTGAGAAATTAGAGCTTTCCTACTCATGATGTATTACTAACATTTACGAAATAAAGATGGTTCTTCTTTTAGTCTATTAAGGTTTATTTTAGGCTCCTTGTGCTTCTTGGGTAGGGCCCATCCAAGAGGGCTCAAGGACCCTGCTATTGTTTCTATAGTTTTTCATGCATATTAGTTAGTGCCTAGACAATATTGCATTATCTTTTAAAGTTTGGTATTGTTTTGCATGATAAATTTCAGTTTTATTAAGATTATGAATAACTGGCCAGTTGCAGCGGCATCCTGTAGAAATACTCAATAACCATTTGGATCACTCTTAGGTGCCTCCCAAGGCCAATAACCTTAGATTCACTTCATTTATTTATAGTATATCTTTTTCCTTGCTTTTAAATACTTTCACTAACTTTTTAGACTCCATTTTCCTTCCTTTAGGAGTTTCCTGTAGAAATTGTACAGTTCCTATAGAACTGCACAATTCTTGTAGAATTCTCCAGTAAGTATGTTTTAGCTTCGTATTTTGACTTAGCTTAATCTTATTTTCCTAAAGGCATCAATAAAAAATAAAACGACATTTAGATTGATATTGATCAAAGGGTTAGCTTGCTTTATTCGCCCATTAGTATAACTTTACTTCCATTACAATTTATGTCACGATTTAAGAGCTTTACTTCTATTATAGTTTTTCTTTCATAGTTTAGATTGTATTCATTTTTCTTCAGTATTAAATTTATTAATTTAGTATTGTTTAATGCAATTATAATAAGTTATTTTCATGCAATCGAGATTAGTTGTACTTTCATATTGGTGTGTTTACTTCAAACAAATAGTTCATAGTTTCTTTCTGTCACTTGATTTCCCTGCACATTTTCAGCCTTTTATCAGTCTCAACCCTTTTCTACTAACAATTTCATATTTCACATACAATGCATAACACCTCTTAAGTTTGTACGAAACTCGGGTTGATAATTAAAGTAGGATACCAAGGGTATAATAAATCATTGTTTATATTCTTGGGACCATCACTTTTTGGTGTCGTTTCTAGGGAGGTGTTGAAGTCGAAAATGTAGACAAGTAGGTCGAAACAAGAGGGAAGAAGAAGCAGAGACTGGAGGAAGAGAAAGAACAAAACATAGAGCAGTCAACCCCAATTACATCACGTCAGTCGAAGAGCATTCAATTCGACCCTAGTAAAAATCCCATTCCAAAGAAGTAGCGAACGAGAATAGGTATAATCGACCTCACAAGAGAATCACCACCTCCCAATCCTACTCGAGTTGTCGAAGAAAAAAGAACAACAAAAAAGACAACAGAACAAAAAAAGAAATCTAGGAAAGGCCGACGACAAATTTCATCAAAGGAAATAATTTCAGACTCCTCAGCTAATAGTCACCATCCAGAAAGTGAATTGCACTCGAGTTCAAAGGGTATCAACCATACAATACATATTGGAACCACAAAAAATATTGTTACAGTGGAAGAAATTATTTCCTAGTTCACCCCATTGGGAGTGGGTTAGTTGACACATGCAGAAGGAGGAATAAGTGAAAATATCCATGGATCATCCAACACTCTTCCTGCACACAAGTCATTTGATTCACATCCAAGTATAATACCACTATACAACACAGACTCCTCAAAAAAATCCAATGAGAAAGCAAGGAAAAATGGCCCACAAACTATTCAGACAGAAGAACAACAAAAAGAATGAAATAATACAGAAAATTATCACTCTAGAAGTCAATCACACCGCTATAAATTCCTCACAAAGTTCAGTCATATCCTCCATAACAAATTGAAAACATAGACCAAATCAATGCACAAGATCAAGAGAATGTTGAAAATGGGAGCACTCAGGATGTTAATCCACAACCAAAAATAAGTGAGTCTGACAAAGGAAATGATGCAGATAAAGGAACAGAAAATAAGACAGAGAAACAAAATCCAGAAGAGGCAAGCAAGGAAAAGAAAACCATACATAATAAAAGTAATACTTCTAAGGAACTTACATTTACAACCTTTCAAACAGTGGGGTCGACAAAACCAATAAGAGAAATGATATTCAACCATGTATTCGCGTTAGATGCCTAAATGATGAATTTATATAATGAGGTGTCTAAAGAAGTAACAACTCTATGGAAGAGGGCTTCAAGAGATGACACTCGAATTGCAAAAAGAAATAATAAAGAGAAACAAATACTAATGAATGTTGTACTACTTGTAAAATAAAGATTGGATATGGACTAGCTGACATAATGAATTGACCCGTTAGAAGCAATGAAATGGTTGATCAAAGTATTCATCAGCACAAGTGCTAACAACCAAGAAAAAATCCATCATCTAAGACAAGAAAATAAGGAAATTAAGTAGCTACACAATATGGCAGTGAGAAGTAATTAGGATGGAGTGGATCAACAAACAACAACAATCCTACATGTGGAGTTTGAAAAATTCAAAGAAGTATGTCAAAAACTAGAACAAATCACCTCACAGGAAACAATGTTACATCTAGTACTGAAGAACTGGCAGACACACTTTGCATCAACCTACAACAAACTCAAATCTTAGAGAACAATAGTTGATGATTGAACGAACACAAGGGACATCACCACTAACTCAAAAAGTAAAGCAACCATAACAACTCATATTGCAAAAGAAAAAGTAGTTGAGACAGAACTGCCAAAGAAAGAAAAGGAATGGTTGTGAGAGGCAACCAAGGCAGAAATGATAACAGATCAAGCCACTAAAAATATTGACTTGATAAAATGGAAAAAAAAATGAAGTTGAAGAGATATTCGATCCAAAGTCGATCCTGGTACAGGAGGCCTCATTAACCAACAAGTTGGATTTCTTGGGAAAACTAAAATCAGTAGGAATTTAAGCACAACATTCCATTGAAGAATGAAATATGTTCTCCCATCACTTGTTGCAAACAACCCTGACTATTTACTAGAAAAAAATTGAAGATCTTCCACAACTAGAACAATCAGGGGATACATCAACTTACCAAAAGAACTTCCAGTTTTTCAATCCCACAACATCTGAGTTGAACTTTCCAACCGCAAACCATCGGTCAAGGACTTCATAGATAGTCATGGAAGGATCAGAAGAATCCCATGTACTGGTCAAAGTATCTCCGTTTCCTCCAAATGTAAGAATTCATGAGTGGGAAATTCCTCAAGAGAAAAATGATCAAACAATACAGCTAGCAGACAAGCCATGAGCTAGCCACCGACAGACAAGCAAAGGGATTCCAAAAATATTCATCATCAACATCTTTTATGTCTCTAATTCTCTTTCTTATTATCATTTTGTAAATATTTTTTCAATGTACTAGTCACACTCCACCCTTGCTCGAGACGAGCAAGGAATTTGGGGGTTTGGGGGGGGGAAATGTTGTAGGGGCTAGTTGGCCCTACCGAATAGACCCGCCAGTCGACTAGCCAAGTCGATTGCAGTAATTGGTTAAGAAATTCAGTCGAATAGTCAGTTAGATTCAACCGACCAAACAATTATGAAATGTAATCGATTGGTAACAGTACATGACACACACACACACATGATTGTGTTATGGAAAGACAGAGGTTGTTATGAATATAATAAAATGCATTGGTAGTCCTCTCACCTCCTATGTACGTCTATCTATATGTATATGTGTTCTTCTATATGAAGTTGTAGTGTGTATCGCTCTGTGTAAGGATCTATTAGTAACCTTCTTGTACTTTCCCTTAGACTACAACACATATCGATTTTAATACCAACTGACAAACATACATGTGTGGAGGTGTAGACAAAACACATAAGCAACAACGCACTCCACATTATAATATTAAATAAATAATTAATTATTTAATATTAATTAATTAATTAATAAACAATATTAAATAATTAATTATTTAATAAAGAATAAATAGTTTTTTTACTCATATATGCACCACTAACATACACACTTGTGCGGAGGTGCCAACAAATGTCAAAGAAAAAGTCTCCACACATAATCAACACATCAAAATATTGAATAATTAATAATTAATTAATCATTTAATATTAAATAATTAATTATTTAATAAATTTCACATTGCTTGTTGTGTATTATTAATAAATAATTAATAATTAATATTAAATAATTAAACCCCGGATGTGGTGTCACTGGGATCATTGCGCGACTGGACAAGTGGGCGGACACCTGGCCACAGACCACTCAACATCACGCCACCGCCAACCACACTCCCACCAAGCATTTAAGCCATGCATTCAACTCATCGATCTACATACCCCGACTATCAATTTCGCAAAGAGCCATTTATGGCTTTAGCGCTCCAGATTGCAGAGGTCGTTAATGTGATGGGCTTGCCTCCTAACCAGTCACGTCGCAAGCTCTGAATCCATGGCTCTTGGTCCACACCGGTGGAGTCTTTGGCCCATTCACACCCTTCACCTCTCGCTCCTCACAGTCACATTTCCATTTGAGTTTTTCTTCACCTCTGGTTCTAGCTTATCCCTCCGCTCCACCACTATTTCGAGCTCCTCCCTCAGCTCCACCTCTGGTTCTTTCTCTCCCCTCCTCTCTTGGTCTTCTTCTCGATGTCGCGACAACGAGGAAAATCAAAGAGTGGGGTGACTTGGTATAATGCAAGGGGCATAGGCTCGTGAGGTCGTGGTAGGAAAGCTTCTCAGAAATTGCCTCAGTCTCCTATCAATGCCTCCACTCCGGAACTCCCTCTTGACCATGCCACCACTTCGGAACTCCCTCCTCTTTCATCACCTTGGGCATGTAGAGTAGAGTGGTTTTATAGTTTGGGAAATTCCCTTGGATTTGCACCTAATCTCATCCCAGAGCTATCGCCCATCCACCAATCTCCACCCCATCCCCCCCTCCCTCTGGTCCCCCCAGTCTGATTGCCCCCCTCACTTCTTCCTCCTTCCCTCTCCCTTCTTCTACCTCCCCTCCTTCTTCTTTCGATGCTCCACCTCCCCCTCCACTTCCTCCTGCTTTTTCTCAGTGTGATGGACTCTTGAATTTGCAGAATTCTCTGGACTTTATCCAGAGCTCAACCATGGAATTCAAGCACGACATCAAGGAGTTGTTGAAAATGGATGAATGTCTGGAATGTTGCGAGTAGCACCTGGATACTCTTCTTTGTTCTCTCTGGCACACCACTCCAAACAAAGGGATTTCATCCAAGGACATTGCGCAAGACCCCCCCAGAAAGAACAGATGCCAAGCCGTAGCTCTGGATGACTCCATGATCCATCATTCTCAGGTTTCACTCGTTTTTTTTTTATGTTTCCAGACGGTTTATTTTACTGGGTTCCAGACCTGCGAGGCACCAAGATTCTAGTCTTAGCACAGGTTTTTGTTATATGACTTTCTCTTTTTCCTGTCATTGTAATTGCATGGACAATTGGGAACTCTATGGACATGTGGCAGCATTGGTTTCCCACCAGGGAAATGCTACCACAGTCTCTCTGTCTATTCCGCCAACTGTAACTTTTGCACTCTAGCAAGTTTCAATATATTTTTCTAACTTACAAAAAAAAATATTAAATAATTATTTATTTATTTATTTAATAAATAATAAATAGTTAAAGAATAAACATTTTTTTTACTCATATGCACCACTAATAGAGACCCCTTTGTGAATTTACTGACAAGTCAAAGAAAAATTCAAATAGTTGTGCGGAGGTGTGGACAAATTGTCAAAGAAAAAGTCTTTGCACAGCGAGGCATTGCACATTGCAATATTAAATAATTAATTATTTAATATTAAATAATTAAAAATAATTAATTATTTTGCACATTAATAAATAATTATTAATCTTTTAATTATTTATATATGACTATATTAAAAGAAAATAGTTTTTACGCCAACTAGACATACATATGCGGACATATAACTGTGAGGGAATATACCTGTGCGGAGGTGGGGGCAAATTGTCAAAGAAAAAGTGATCTTATTGTGCGGGGATATACATGTGCGGAGGTGAGGGAAAATCATAAAAAAATGAGTCATTGCAATATTAAATAATTAATAATTATTTAATTATTTAATATTACATAATTGATAATACTAAATAATTAATAACAGATTAATTATTTAATAAATTTCACATTGCACATTAATAAATAATCATTAATCTTTCTTTTTCCCGATGGAATACCTCGCAGGAAACCCCCGAGTACTTCCCCACTTTGTGGAGCTGATTATGGGGCCTAACCCCAAGGGGGAACAAGAGATTCAAACATGTGACCTCCTTTGCTAGGGATAGCTTCACGCCTGGCTCATAACCACTTGAGCTAGACATACCTATGCATGGATATACATTGCATATTGCACATTTCAATATTGAACATTGCACATTGCAAAGTTTTATGCTAATTATTTTTACTATAACATAAAAATATGTAATGTCCCCTTCCAATTGATCATGACGGAGGATGACTTAATAGCCTATATGAATCCCATAGTCTATAGTCAACAAGGACAAGGGAGTCAAGTAGGTTATTTGGTGTCACTAGGTTAAACGAATGACAAATCCTAAAGTGACGTTAAATAAAAATAAATATGTATATTTAAATCAAATTGGAAGGAAAAGAAAGTGAGGGTTTGATTTGGTCAAAAAGGGGAAATATCTAGAAGGATCAGAGAAAGGATAAATAGAGGGCTAACCCTTATCTTTGGTATTATGATTTGATCTCTCATTTTGGAGTGCTCTTGGAGCCACCATTGTTTCATTGGGGTTTAGCAAAACCATTCCACTATTGCAGTTTAGTTTCAGTGGTGCAATATCCACTCAGTTTGGGTTCATTTTCTGTTGGAGGTTTGCACAGGGAGTTCGCGAAGATTTTAGGGAAGAGGCCAATGCATAATTTTTCAGGTGTCAAAAGGGTTCTGGTGAAACTATGGTTGAGGGAATCCTCGTGGGTTGAGTATAGGGTGTCCCACGAGGCCCCACTAGACTTCCAACAATTGTCCCGCAAGGACCTCTACAATCGGGGTTGCAGCAGGCCGTCTTGGATCGAGTTCATGAGGGTTACATGAGGAGGGACTCTTGCAAAACAGACATTATTGGAGCAAATCATTGTAGGTCTTGGAGAGCCTTGGAGCAGTGGACACCATTGATTGACATCATTCTAGGTTTTCTTTGTATTGTTTATGTTAATAGATTTTGCAACTGCTTGGCAGCCATTAGACCTGAGTGTTTAGGATTATTGTGTAGTTGTTATTATATCCATTCGATATCTTTGTATTGCTGGGATTTTGGGTGGTTTCCACACCATAATAAGATGCCATGGTTATATGCTCTATTTTTTGTGTAATGGATGCATGCAATATATTTGAAAATATTCCTATATGAGCACATTGTTTGTAAGAAGTTAATAGTAGTCTTAATGAAAATTATTTGACACATTTACACAAGGAGAAATATCAATTTTTGGATAATAAGCATAATATTTCCACCTAGCCTAGTTGGGAACATTACAGTGGTATCAGAGTTGGTGATCTTGCTAGCTTGTGATTTCTTGAGGCAATTATCCCAAGGAAAACTAGAGGATGAGGGAAACAACCCACCCCAAGATTAGAGTCATAAGAGGTAGAAGAAGAGGGATTTATGGGGGATCATCCTGAAGATAGGACCATATAGTTGTTGGAAAGCATAGCTAATGGGAAACAACAATTAACACAAGTCCTGACATGGTTCTTTTCTGGTAATCAAGTGAACCAAAACTAGGGAGGTACCAATGGGAACCATGCAGATTCCAACTATAGAGTTGGTAGGAATCATGAAGGGAGTAATACCTATGTGTTGGCATAAAGTGTATTCCAGGCAAGTAGCAGAAAGGTACCCGAACCATTATTTCCACTATTCCTTGAGGAGCAGCCTACAGGAGAACTGAAACAACAGGGGACAAACAAAATGAACTTCTACTTTAAGGAGCATTAGTTGTTGGAAGAAGGAGACCAGGAAGCCATGTATTACAATGACTACTGCAACCCCGAGATGAGGAACAAACCTAGGGTGGGCCAAATTCAATAGAATTTTGATATTCTACGCAAATTGGGGAAGATGACTATCCCATACTTTGATGGATCTGACAGGTGAATAACTTGAGCATGGGTACATAAGTTGGACAGTTATTTCCATATTAAGTCGATGACAGAGGTAGAGGCGATCAATTTTTCCACCCTACACTTGGATCGAGAGGGTCATGAGTGGTGGTACCATGGGATATTAAAATTGGGGCATTCCAACATCACATCATATGAGTGTTTCACTCAAAGGATGATGGATAGGTTTGATAGGAAGGACCTTGAGATCCACTTTAGGGAGTTGGCACAACTGAGATAGATAGGTACACCAGAGACATGTGTCACAGATTTTTAGCAGATGGCAGTCATGGTGATTGATGTTTCTAAGCAAAGGCTAATGATGCTTTTCACTAAGGGCTTGGTTGCTTAATATGTTGGGTGAAGGCTTTCAGTACAAACACACTACAGGAAGCTATCATGAAGACCCAATATATGGCATAAATAGTCCCCAAGAAGACATTGGTAAAACAATTTATCCCACAGAGGGGTAAGGTGTCAAAAACTCTCCAGAAGGCATAGATAGGGAAGGACATGTTGGATAAGGAAACCCGGAGAGGGATAAGGAGGAAGAAGCTTTGCTGCAATTTAAAAGAGTCATGGTAACTGGGTCATCGATGTATTGGAAAAGGTAAATTCCATTATATTGAGGTGGTTTCTGATGAGGAGGATGGAAATGATGATGAGGGCATTGGATAGAATAGTGGCGAGCTGTCAAACCTCGAGGATACAGAGCATGCACCATTGCAGAATAGTGTCAAGGTAATGACCATTTCCACTCTTTCAGTAGCTCCCAAATATTACACCTTCAAGGTTAGAGGTATTTTGTAGGGACAGAGGGTTACCACACTAATTGATGGTGGGGCCACCCATAATTTCATTGATGTTGCATTGGTCACCAGGAGACAAATCCATGTAGACGACTTCGAGGGATTCAATGTGGTTGTATCATATGGGTACAATATGGCATGTACTTAGAGGATCATGGGATTGGATGTAACATTGGGAAACTATACATTGACCGATGATTTCTATGTCGTAGATTTAGCGAATACTCATGTGGTGCTAGGAGTTTAGTGGTTGTACTGATTGGGAGATATCCACACGAATTACTAGGATGTGAGGATGGACTTCTAGGCAAAGGGTGGAAATGAGTCATCATGAGAGGTATGTATACAAGTTCCCCCAAGATTGTGTCTAACCAACATATGGAGCACCTTTTTAGACACGAGGACGTGGCTTGCACAATAGAGTGCTTGATCACCATGGAGAAGACATCACAAGATCACCAACATTACCTTGCAAATATCTAGGCATTGCTTGGAAAGCATGAAAGAGTGTTTGAACCATTGCCAGTAGAGAGACCACCTATAAGAGGATTTGACCATGTCATTGAGCTAGAAGAGGGATCAAGGCCTATGATCACCACACCCTACAGGCATCCAAAGAGGTTCAAGGATGAAGTAGAGAAGGCCATAAAGGAATTGTTGGAGATGGGACATATTAGGCCTAGTTCTAGTCCCTTTGCTTCATTAGTTGTATTCATGAAGAAGAACAAGGATAGCACTATTAGGATGTGCATAGACTATAGGGCATTGAAAAATGTTGGGTATGTGTTATATTCTTTGCACGTGTGTGTGTGTGGGTGCGTCAGATACGACGACTGCGTCTGACGATCCCTTCACCTAGGGCTCTGCCGTGTGCGTCGGGCGCTTTCCTAGGGGGGTCCCAGGGGGGGGGGCAGGTATGCCCCCCCCTGGTTACGTGCAGCGTTCGACACCGAGCGGTAGCCCAGGGCCGACGGGGTTCGGGGCAGCGCCCCGAGTACGCGCAGTGTTCGGGGCAACGCCCTGAAATTTTTTTTTGGGCGGTTTTTGTTATTTTTAGCTGATTTGTAAATTAATCCCGGAATAAGGGATTAGGGTTTTGGTATCTACGAAATACCTAAAAACATTGTATATATTGTATGGCGAATGGTGAAATTCGATATAATGAAAAAGAAAGGTTTTCC
>ML789547.1:362059-377970 GCA_009831015.1 Picea engelmannii
GAAGGACCTGGTAATTTCTCTGGTGGACATAGCCCACACTGGGTGAACCACGTAAATCTGTGTCTCTCTTGTATTGTGTGTCTTCTGTGTTTTTTTTTTTTCTGCATTTGTTTTATTTTATTGCTCCGCGGTCCTGTTTTTCTAACACTTCCATATCTCGGAATTGGCCCATTTATAGCCTTCAAAATGGAACTGAAGGGCCAAGTCGGAACGTTTCCAGTATATGGAAGGCTAAGGATCATATATCTCATGTCATGACATGGAAACCCGACATTAATTTTCATTTTCAAGTACAAATCCTGATGTACGCAGGTTGTAATGGAGCAGCCTATGTATATGCATGATGTATAGTAGGAAATATGCGTACATGTGGGAAAATATGTATTTTTGGCTCTAGATTTTACAAACAAGGATGATAAGTCTACATAGGGAAATGGAAAAATACCTTTTGTGCAAGATTTCATAGGGTGAGGCAAATATTGCTATAAAAGATGCCCCTAATGTGTGATTTCAGAGTATCTGCGATGTCTGAAATACATTATAAACAACCCATAAGTGGGGTGATGGGGAAGCAACTGGAAGAACTAGTTTGTCATTACATTCTACACCGACTTTGCATACATGGATGCCAAAAAAATTACACTGCGGATCCATGTGAAAATATACTATACAAGTGTCAGTGGTCGTGAATAGGAAAATACGAATGCGGTTACATGCAAAAAAATTGTCATAGTCACGAACAAGGCCCAGTAGAACCAGTCTCAAAACCAATCTGAAGATATCTGTATACAATGGAGTACAATCTAATCTCCCATGATCACTAAAGTCATATAGGTACTGGTCCAATGAAAAGGAAGCAACAGTTCAAGAAAGTTGTGGCCACATAGTGATGTATTCAAGTATTCTACACAATCCTCCAAGGGTGCAAGTCTACATCATGTGGATAAAGGAGTTGAGGTCGAACACAATGAGACATCGTTTGATTACTAGTCATTGAGGTATATTGTTAACAAATGTGAGACAACCTATCGATAATGAAATTAGGTATCAAGGCACCGAGTACATTCTTACAAGTGTGAATAAAGGAGTTGGTGTCGAACACCTGAAGAATCTATCGATCATGATACATTGATGTATTTCCAACTGTCGATGGTGAGAGAGCCTACCACTAATGACTGCAAGCCTCAAGGTACTCATAAGAATCTAGGTCCTGTTTCCAGAATAAATGGGTTGAATTCAATGGAAAGAGACCCGCTGAAAGGAGATCATTAAGGCATCTCTCATCAGTCAGCACGAGGTACAAAGCAGAAGCTTCATGATTTGGTAGAAATCAGATGAACAACATGTTCATGAACCAACGACCTTTCGCGTCTTTCACGTGTGCCAAGTGCAAGCAGTATATGAAAAATACCCTTTGAATAGCAGCCAATGATGAAAATTGCTGACAAAGGAAAGGAAACCACCAATAAGGCTAATGGCATCCAAGACATTTCACAAATCCTAATGTGTGAATAGATGTCTTATCGTCGAACACAAGGGAAACCAACCAGTCAATGACCAATGATGAAATGTCGACTACTAGGTTCGAGGTTGCCTACCGATGATGAAAGTAGGGCTAGGGTGCATGATAGGACTACAATATCATGTGATTATGAGACAAAATGAGGGTATGGCTGACATGCAAAGTCAAGAGTTCTGAGAAGTGGTTGACACAGGTTGATAGACTTCCTTTGAACAAGAGCATGAGACATATGGAGGACTCCGACAACATAGACCCAATGATGAAACCATGAGATCCAGGAGGCATCAATGAAACTCTCTATAGGGACTGGAAGAGTAACCAATTGATAGAGAAGACTCTGTAACAAGATTAGCTTGCTAAGGCCATACTAATCCCAAAATTATGATGATGAATGGAATCAACAAATCTGTTCTCTGTTCAAAGGTGACACGACTGCTGCCAACATAAGATAATACTCCCTTCCCGCCCATCTTTTTTTGTTTTTTCATAGACAAATGAATGTTATGATACAGAGGAGGAAATGAGTGTTGCAAGTAAGAAAAACTAGTTCCAGCAGTGAAACATACCTATGCTCAATGCAAGGAGATGCATGCAGGAGATGGACACTTGGGGGAATGTTCCCTCCTAGGTATAGGGTGTCAAATTGTGAAGGATATAAACAAGGCTCTTCTTGGTTGAGGATGCAAAAAATGTTGAGGCATACGGTTTACAATGCAAAGCGAGAACTGTCTATAGGCTCAATACTGCAAGCGAGGGCATGAGATGCAATCACAACTTAATGCCAAAAAATGTCCTTTTTTATGTCTTTTAGTCTACTTGGTGTGAAAAAAGAATAAACTTGTGCCAAATAGACGTCCTTTCAAATCTGATTTATGAGTGTGAAAGAGACAAGTTCACTCGGAAATATTTTTTCTTTTTGAAGACGAGTATGAAAAGAGATTAACTGGGACTCATGACTTTTTAAGTCCAACTTAACGAGTGTGAAAGGGACAAATCACTTGGCAATCTTTTCGCTTTTTTGAACAAGTCAGAAAATATCTTAACTCGGACTCGTTTGGGAGATTCTAGGCGGCAAGTCATGGGGGAGGCCAAGGCTCCCATGATGGACTTATGTGAAATGTCAACATCTTAAGGATAGCCAACATAAGCCTGGGAAAACCCACGTCAATACACTTTGACCGTATTTCCCACCATTATTGGACACCTCAGACATAGTCGAACAGTTGAAACCAACAGAGCCCAACCCCTAATGCATACAACAGGAATCCAGTGATCAGATTGTGGACAAACAAATCAAGGGCACTCACTAGTAGAGGATCCATCTTTATCGAGTTGTCAAAGTAGGGCAGCTCCTGCACCAAGGAAAGTGGCTCACCCATGGCCAAATTTAGCATAAATTTCCTCCAATGATGGGGGAACTCAATGCAATGGAGACCATTTCTTCCTAAGAGTGGAGGATTGATAAAGATGGATGTTGGTGGCCTCCCTCCTATTCCAAATGGCTCATTTTGGTATTTTTTTCCCTACTTTTTGAGTCCCTGACTTGCGGGGTCGTTTTGAGGCCCTAAACAACATTTTTTAGGGCTCACCACAGTCAGAATGACCTTTGATAGATAGCAGTAAAATGTGTAGTCCTCGGATAGAAATTTTCAATGGGCTATCGTGTGCCTAAACGGAGATCTTATGCAAAATTTATGACCTCGGGAAGTTGATGTACTAACTTACCCCAACGGGGCCCACATGACTTTTGGCGCTTCATCTCCTAGGGTTAGGTTTTTTGGATCTCTAGGGTTTTTGACATTCATGTTTATTTTAAAAAGGCCTTCAGAGCCTCATTGTAATCATCTTCTTGTGAATGAACGTAGTCGTCACATCTCTTCTCAGAGATAAGTCACCACCATTCTAGCAAGCTTGTTTCCGCTGCATTTTACAATTTCAACTTATTTCCTTGTTGAATAGAAACCAGTTTTGTTATATATATGTTATTCTATGTTAAGCATATTTTGATAATAATCTGTATTCATTTTGTTCTGCAAATATATTCTGGATCAACCTGTCTCGATAGACATAGAGCTCATTGTGTTTATTACAGGGATACCATCTCGGAGGGAGAGTCTCGCGTAGTTCCTCGATGACAAGACAAAGGAGAATGCACTAGCGAAGGAGATGAAGAAGACGTATGTCACAGAAAGAGGGTCAGGCAGAATCATCATTAAGCACATCAGTGATGCGACAAAAAGGTTGGCCACCAAACTCATGGCGTGCAAGCTGCTCAGGAAGTGCCACAAGGAGGAAGTTCCTCCTTGTTTTCGGGTCCCTAATTTGCGGGGCCGTTTTGAGGCCCTAAACAACATTTTTTAGGGATCGCCACAATTAGAATGACCTTTGATAGATAGAAAAAAAATGTGTAGTCCTGGAATAGACCTTTCCAACGGGTTATCGTGCGCCTAAAAGGAGATCGTATGCAAAAGTTACGACCTCGGAAAGTTGATGTACTAACTTACCCAAACAAGGCCCACATGACTTTTGGCGCTTCATCTCCTAGGGTTAGGTTTTTTGGATGTCTAGGGTTTTTGAAATTTTTGATTATTGTAAAAAGGCATTTAGAGCCTCATTGTAATCATCTTCTTGTGAATGAGCGTAGCCGTCACATCTCTTCTCAGAGATAAGTCGCCACCATTCTAACAAGCTTGTTTCTGCTGCATTTTACAGTTTCAACTTATTTCCTTGTTGAATAGAAACTAGTTTTGTTATATATCTGTTATTATGTGTTAAGCATCTTTTGAAAATAATCTGTATTCATTTTGTTCTGCAAATATATTCCAGATCATCCTGTCTCGATAGACATAGAGCTCATTGTGTTTATTACAGGGCTACCATCTCAGAGGGAGAGTCTCGCATAGTTCCTCGATGACAAGACAAAGGAGAAGGCACTGGTGAAGGAGATGAAGAAGACGTATGGCACAGAAAGAGGGTCACGCAGAATCATCATTAAGCACATCAGTGATGCAACAACAAGGTTGGCCACCAAACTCATGGCGTGCAAGTTGCTCAGGAAGTGCCACAAGGAGGAAGTCCCTACCGGGGTCGTCGTAGCACAGTGCACGGAGGGCACTATGCTCAGCTAGGACCCGTATTTATTGAACCTGTTCCTTGAGGACTGCAAAGACACACAGGACCTGGGGACAAAGTTTCACTACTCTTGGCTACTCATCTTGATCACCTTGTTCGGATAGAGGGAGCATAAGTATACATACTTTTGCGAGTGAACCACTCGTTGTCGTGCAGCGTGGTACATATCATTGGGGATCACTTCGGACTCCAAAACCAGAAGTGAAAATGCAGGCATGTTCACAAGGTATTACAACAACCTACAAGAAAGCATTGCCAACACTTCGCAGAGTAATCCAGAATTCGTCTCGCAATATCAGGACATCGCCAACGTCAAAGTGATGAGGCATACAATATGGATCCAAGCATGGAGGGATCCCCAGAAGGAATGGATACAACTGCAATAATGCGTCAAAGAAGAGGACACAACGATGGCCATCAAGGATTGGCAAGATGACTGGAGAATTCCAGTTCTAATTCAAGAGATTCCCGCGCATAAGAAGACTGATGCAGGGCAAGAACAGACACTTGTCGGAGATAAAATTGCGCCCAAAAATCCAAATCAAAAGACGACACAATAAAATAAAGGGGGTGCGTCAAAGAAAGGTACCCAGGTGGGGAAAAAGGACACCACCCAGGCACCGCAGGAACAGGAAAAAGAGGCTGAGACAACACAGAGGACCAGATCAAGTGTTACCCAATAGGAACAAGGCCAAACCAAGAGGCCGATCATGCACACTGGGGGTGCGCGCAAGAAGGTTAAGGCACACAAAATACCACTGGAATATAAAATCATCAAGGACGATGCAAACCTCGTGGTTGAAAGAGTCCACTGGGAAGTTGAGGACTTTGAATATGCCCAGCACCAAAGGGACCGAATTCAAGACGAGTTGGCTGACATGAGGCAGCTCCTAGAGAAGATCAGAGAAACGCAGAGGGTGGGTAGAGGAATTGAGTTGGTCTCCATGACACCAGAAGCAGGAGCAAAGGCTGCGTCGAGCAAGTAGGATATGGTCTAGACGATAGCACAAGAGAGCTCAAATTTTCACGTTACACCCAGCATGCTGCGCATGGATGAGATTTTAGGCCAGACATCCTTGAAAGATTTGGCACAAATATAGTTGGTAATGGGGTGGATACCAACCAAGGCACTATATAAACTGCAAGTCAGTGTCACGCAAGAGGTACAATCGTGCGCACGCACAGAGGCAACATAGTTGCAACACATGAAGGACAGCAGAGAAGAGTTGGAGTTGGTGCTCGAGAAATTCAAGATCGAGACCAAATACAAGAAAGATCACACAGATAGGCTCGAGCAGGGATTGGTTGTATCCTATGACAGAATTCCAAGGAGTGTGACATAGCAGAGCCCGCGACAATGCAAAAAATTGATCATATTTTGCAAATAATCGATCAATACAGGCAGGAGATCGGCAACCTTCATGAACAACTCATCCCTACCACTCCCTTGGAGGTGAAGGAACAAAGGAAGCAGGAAGTAGTAGGCAATATGGAGGAAATGGAACGACAAGTAAACGCAGTTGTTGACTTGTTCAATAGAGAAGCACAACTATGGACAAAGCTGGAGGAGGATCAACAAGTCCAGCAGTGGGACCAGGAAGAGGAAAAGATAAGCGCAGCTATCCAGGACCTCAAGAAGAGGAAAAAAATGATGAAGATCACTGAGTGCCTCAAAGGCATACAAGACATGAAGAAACTGCAAGAAGATCTCATAGCTGCGTAGACACGGACGAAGGATCGAAAAGCTCAAATGGAACCTCTCCAAGAGCTATCATCGGAAGTTATTGCGCAGGAAGAGGAGGAAAAGAAGAACATGGCACAAACTCAGGCAGAGTGCGCAGGAATGATCAGCGAGGAGATTACAGTGCAAGTATTGGACGCGCTCAAAGAAAAGACTGCGCAGGCTCAAACACAAGCAAGGGAACTCACAAACAAGTTCCATACTCTCGCAGGAGTTGTTGAAGAAGCGCACAAATCTTAGGTGGCTCGGGATGAGCCACATGTCAGTGTTGGGGGCCTGTTGGACGCAGACCTAGTCAAGGGAAAAGGCTATTTTTGGGAAGAGAAACATGAAAGGAAGAAAGGAAACCCGGAAGGAAAAGAAGCATGTGCGAGGGAAGCATGCAAGAAAGACCTAACGACGCTAGGGTTAGGGTTTTTGCAATGTATTGTAATGGATGATGAGCCAAGAATATAAACAAGTAGTACTTATAGGATAGAAGAAAGAACATAGGGTGGCAGAAAGAAGACAAAGACGACGAGAAAGGATGGAAGGGAAGAGAATTATAAGAATTGTACCATTACATAAGATGGTGAGCTAGAGAAGCAGTGAGAAACTCGATCCCGAGGGTTAGATTGCAGGCTAAGGAGCCTGGTGCGATCTAGTAAGCCTAGTAGGGATCGAGGAGTCAGTTGAAAGTGTAAGACCCAAGATTGTAAACACGCGCGACGTGACATATTATTGAACCACAATCAAGAGCTTGAGAGCCAGATCTTTGTGGACGTATCCCAGGAGGGGATGAACCATGATAACACATGTGTTATGTGATTGAATGTATGTGTCTCTATTATTATTAAGTGTTGAATGTTAGATAAATGAATGAAGTAACCATTTAGATCTGATAGTTCACATGCATGAATAGAATCACTATTATAATCAGATGTTGGAATGAATACATAAGGACTACAAGATATAACCACAGATCTCCACTCATTCCTAGGTTGCAAACACTTGAATATTGCAGCCACCCATAGAGCTATCTCGGGTGAGACTATGTAGTACACCCTATTTGTTATGTTGCCTTATGGTTTACCAGAGGGGTCGATAGTTTTAAAGGGATTTTGTTGGGAGCTTATTAAATCTGAACTCGGGTCAATCTAGGATAGTAAGGTAGGATCATGATAGATAAACAATAAATTAGAAGAGTAGAAAGCCAATAGAGTTCCACAAAGTGCCATAAGGGTAACCATGTAAAGTTTTGTAACACACTTATGTTAGTCTTATATTCAAGCGATATATTTATTATGTGTTTGATATTGTGTGGGTCTTCAATTATTTCAAGAGAAGCAGTTCATCATTCTCAAGACCTAACTGGGTGAGCATCTAGAATTTTTATATTTTATTCTCTCATCTATTTCTAGCAACCATCCCCTTGGGCCTTCAGCCCCTTCTTACCATGAAATGAGGTACATGCCCTTCTTGGGTCACTAAAGTCAAAGGGCCTAGAAGAGGGCATTGTGATGGGAGTGTAATGAGAGGAAAGTGGTAAGTATGGTTGGGAATGGTATGATAACCCCTCAAGGGATCCCCAGTTGCAACCCTTCCCTAAAAATTGGCCACTTACTAGGAAATCTATGACACTCACCAACGTGAAACAGGGTCAAAATCATAATGTACAAGTGATCGTTCTATAATCAAAAGCATCTTAAATACAACATGTTTAAATGCCTCAAGTATTAGGGTGATTACTTGCCATAATATATGACTTGTACTGCACGGAGCAAGACCCATATGCCTTCCAGAAGCTAGTTGGTGTGGTGGATGCAGTGACAATGGATCCAAAATGTGGTGATAAAGTGGGCTTTCATATGATCAATTGGACACTCCTAGTCATGTGGTTTCTCGGCACTCCATATCTGCAACCTGAGGGCCTCGAGACGTGTTCTCCTTAGTTATCCCACAAAATGGGGACAAAAATAATTATTATTTTATTTACCCTAAGGCGATTCACCTGACGAAAGTGAGGCACACCTGTGTGTAATGTTCAATGACATCGGTACAATTTATTCAGTGTGTGTATTTTTTATTATAAAGTATGGTTGTGCTTTTGAATATTGGCGCACCAGTGCTTTATGCTTCTTGTATGCCCCATTGCAGTTGGTTAAATTGGGTGCATCGCTATGTTAAACTTTATATATTGTTGAGATAGTGGTGTGGTTAATGAAGTGAAATGTACCAGTGTGGGTTGAATCCAATTGTGTGCCGCCTATGGGGCATTTCGAATGACATGCCGCATTGTTTTTATAATTTATTATGGTGCTCTTGCTTGAGCGATATAATTGCGTACATATATATGAGATGCATCGATGGCAGTTCTCATTGTGAATTTAACACATTATTCACTACTTCGGGGTGAGTCAAAGTATTCAGGCATACCATGCAAAATTGAATTTTTGTTTTTGGAAAAAATGGCAAATTTCAAGCTAAATTCAAATTTTGATTGGATGAAAATGCAAATAGAAAGGTAATAAATAATTTTCCTCGCCTCTTATGTCCCAAGGAGGCATGGTTGCACCATTGAGAGGAAATGAAAATTTGTTGTAATTTCCAAAATTTGGAAATGTGTGGAATCTACTAATGGAGATATCCAAGTTGGTGTAGAGCACCAGAAATAAGGAATCTTAGGAAGGAAGGTGAGCATCGGTGCTTGCTTGAGAGTTTGGAAGCACGAGATGCACTGTAACAATGAAAATAGATTTGGTAGTTTTTTTTATTTACTCTATCGTGATGCATTTGACGATAGTTAGGCACACCAATGCACAATGTTCAACAACACATGTGCGATTTATTCAGTGCGTGTATTTTTTATTATTGAGTATGAAGGTGATTTTGAACATTGATGCACCAATGTGTTATTGTTAATGTATGCATTGATGCGTATATACCTTACCGACAAAAACCTCCAGCTGCCCACCTCCACTCTGAACAGTGATGGTGTGTTTGAACATTTAAGCACTAGTGGCGTATGTTTTAGGTGCGGACCAGTGTGTATGTACCTTAAAGGTGCACCGAAAAGAAAAAAAAAATCTTCGCAAAAACCGTCGACTTCCCTCCTTTGCTAACAACCTCCATTATAAAAAACTAAGGGATAAATTTTTCATGGAGGTTCTCTAAAAACCTCCGCAAGAAGGTGTTCTCCTTGTAGTGTGAAGGTCATATTGTTGGAATCTTTTATCAATTCCTTGATCGTAAGACTAAAAATGAATCAAAATTTATATCTTTAATTAGTGGTATAAAGTAATCACTTTAACAAATCTTTAAAAGGGAGGTGAGAAGTCAAATCAATTCTTAATAATTTTAGTGGGAAAATTGAAGACCTCTCTATGGAAATATCTAGTCATATCATAAGGATCAAGTTAGCTAGTTGTTAAGAGTATATAAGATAACAAATTTATCCTTGTAAAGAGAACTTCCAATTAGCTATTTCATTATTCAAAGAATAGGTTTTTTTCCAATAAAGGATTCAAAACTATGTTCTTTGAAAACCTCTCTCTTATGGAAGCAAGCCACAAAAAAACATCCTTCAACTATATCCTAAGCCTAGTACCCATAACACCCCACCCTTGAGTTTGTTGTCAACCTTAGCCTGAGTTTGTTGTCAACCTTAGCCTAGGTGTTCATGCAACATTCAACTCCTCCCATTTTGCTCTTATTTACTTTGCTCACTTCTCAATCTCCTTCATGCATGTCGTCGTTATATGGAAACATATTCTCCTACAAGGGGATGGTACATCTAATCTAGAGCCTTCCATAATAACCTAACAATTAATTCCTACCCCCTTATTAATAATGTTAAGGGACAACACCCACCACCTTTCATACTTAACCATCTGTCTCATTTTCTCTATGTTTTCACTCTGTACAACCTAACTCTTTTACTTTTTTCATTTGTGATGGAGAATAGTCAAACATTTGGTGAGAAAGGTCGTAAGAATCGAGCCTTAGGCAATTGAAACTGCCTAATTTACAATGGGTGAACAAGCACCTAACCTTCTCAACTATTGGGGTTGTTCAATACATTTATGGAGAAATATGATCACAATTCTATAACCAAGACTCTTGAGAGGTACTCTCATATCCATGTATCTACTGAGTGAATCCTACACTCTCAAGGTTGTGTGAAAATTCTGAGAGAAAGGGATAAGTTGTAAACTCAAAAATGGTCTTGGTTTGAAAAAAAACTTACATTAGTTGCATGTTACAATGAGAACCATGGATGTCCATGAACCTTGATAAATTGTTGATGCTTTTAAGAAGAACTTCCCTCGTGGATTGGAGGGCCTAGTGGAGGAATTATTAAGTCACCACCAACCTAGTTTTATTGAAGATGAACTTGCACCTATCCAGCAAGGAAAGATCCCAAATGAAAAATGAGATTTTTTTTATGAGGGTAGTCTAAACATTCTACATTTTTAGTCTCTTATGGGCACATTTTTCCAACCAATTTTGCCTAAAATTTAGAAACAAATACTAGTCTCACCAAAAATTACATAGCCAGCTCATTCTTGATGTATAAAGAAACCTACTACTCTCCCTAATTAAATTTTGATGTTTTGTTTCTACTAAAATTATGTATGGAGCATAACACATGTTTTGGTCTCGATGCCCCTTTATCTTGAAAATGTCAATACATAGGGTGAATAGACTATGCCACATAATACATAGGGTGAATAGACTATGCAACATATATTAGTGTTTTGAAGTAAAATTTTTGTTCTATATTATTGCAAGTATAAATTGTGCTAACGTAGAGTGTATGAATCTCTCCTTGAGCTTTGTTAGCAATATGCATCACATTAATAATGTCCATTGTTGAAAATGTTTCCCAATGATTGAGTGGTATCAACTTTAGGCATGTAAATTCATAAGAGGTTGGGTTCAACAAAGTTCCATGTGGCCTTATTTGACTTACATGGGGAGTTGTTTGTAAACTAGTACGAGGTTGAACTCGACAAAGTTCTATATGGTCTTATGGAACTCGGATACAGAGTAGTCAAATCTCCTTTGATACTATGTTAGAAATTAGTTTTTGATGAAGTTTCACTAACCTTATATATGGAAACAAGGAACTTATGAAGCTAAAATTTTAAATAATAAGCTTAAAAACATAAACTAAAAATAGAGAATATAATTCTTATCCTTTATAGATGGAAACAAGGAATTTATGAAGCTAAAATTTTAAATAATTAGCTTAAGATGGAAAATTAAACATAAACTAAAAATAGAGAATATAATTCTTATCTTATAGATGATAAACTTTTATAGATTTACAAAGGATCCAATGACTTTATTAACAAAGCTATGCTATAGCATATATACCGGCCAAAATAGTTTGGAAATTAACATTTGTATCTGTAAAAATAGTTTGGAAATATAAATACTACTACATTCCAATATAGTAAACTACATTAAACTGCATTACAATATAACAAACTATTGCATTACAATATAACAAACTACTGCATCACAACATAAATGCATATTCAAAAAATATAGTAAAACAAAGTAAATGCTTATTCAAAGAACAAAGTAGAGTGGGTTACTTATCAGTGATATTCTGGATTTATATATTATTATAATTTAAATTTTATCATCAAGATAAAATTAAAAAAAAAAATTTAAATTATAAAAATATAAAATAATAATAAATAAATCATTATTATACCAAAAAAAATTATTATAACCAATTCCTTGTTTTAAGAATCAAGAATTATTTTCACGTATTTTTCCTTACCAATAATCAACGATCTTTTCTTTCCTTTGAATTATTTTGCACAATTGAATTTACCATGAAACCTCCCAGATAACAAGTCGGACTGCAAATGCAAAAATCTATTAAGTGCATCATCATTACCCGACCCACTGCAATTCAAAAGAAAAGATAACGGGTTAGTCACTCGTTAACTTTACTTTACCCAGGTTAATAGGTTAATTGCAGTTTGTTTTATTTTTTATTAACTTTAATCAGATTGTGTTTGTTTTACTTTTTATTATACTTGCTGATAGACATGGTATATAGTGTTGAGTTAGGTTTGACTTTCTATTAGTTCATGGTTGACCATAAAATAGACACCCCTTTATCTAAAGTTTTAAAAAATAATGATTAATTTTAAATCTTAAATCTCATTTATCTGAAATCTTATTGACCAAAAACTTTGAAGTCTTATTGTTGCCTTCACTTCCTCCAATGTAAATTTAATAAATATTTCTGTCATCTAGTCATTTCATGCCTACTCCTCTCCCTATCTCCTTAAACAATACTTTCATTATTATATTCGGCAGGTATATGCTACCTAGTAACCTTGTTAACTTTAACCAGGCTGACGAATCACTCATGTCAAAGCATATTTTGATGAAGAGACCATCAATAAAAGGTTTATTTTAACAGCCAATAAAATGGTCGGAAAAAAAGTTTAAATAATTAAAATAAATAAATAAAATATATTACAAAAGTGTAACATTACAAAACTGCGCCAATTTTTGATCAATATCTGAATTAATATGAGTCAATGAGTGAACTCAACCCTATATACCAGCCTTTCGACAGGTATAATAAAGTAGTCAACTTAAGGTATTCATAAAAATGATTATTCAACTAGTTCAGATGGATGTGCCATATCAATTTCAATGTTGTATATGAGATAGTCAAATCACCCCCATTTATTTTTAGTGAGGATGTTTTTATATAAATTTTTTAATATTAAATAATTTATATTATTTTAAAATGGATCAAAATCATCAAGAGAACTTTTTTCATTCAATGTTATATATGAAGTATTCAAATCACCCCATTTTAATGAGGATGTTTTTTTTAATATTAAATAATTTATATTATTTTAAAATGGTTCGAAACCATGAAAGACAACGTTTTTTCATTGAAAAAAAATTCCCAACACATTTAAAACTTTGGAAAACATATACCAAATGAAACTTTGGAAAACATATACCAAATGAAAAGAGTAAGATGATTGCCCCTTTTTTTCCACGAGAAAAAAATGCTCTTTATATTCAAAAGGATATAAAAATTTACAAGTCGACTTCTCTTACAGCGGCATAAAAGCTACAAGGAGGTAATTGCAAAAAAAAAACCTGTTCCTATCCACATTGTGGCCTCACAATCAAGGCAATAACCATCAAGACAGTATGTCTGCTACGGACAAGACATCAATCTGCCAAGGAGAAAACCAGTCATAGCTGGATCTTGTAGATAGGTCCTTCATTACCGTCCTCCCAATAAGAAAATCTAAGTTGGCTCGTAGGGAGGAGCAAAGCCTGTTTCGAGAGGAAGTCTGCCTCAGAGTTTTCCTCTCGGAAAATATGCTGGAAAGTGAGCTTGTTGAAGAGTGAAGTAGCATTCTTGGTCCTATCTTTCCAGCAAAAGAGGGTTGCCACATGGAAGTCTGACAGTCCATTCAGCCAATCGATTATGAGCTTGGAGTCACCCAGTAGTAGCAAGGTATCAGAATGGCGACTGGCCAGCAGTAGCGATGCCCAAGCAGTAATTAGTTCTGCCTTTGTGTTGGTACCCTGACCTCCATTCAACGTCCAGCGAATAATGGTGTGAGAGCTTAGTGCTATTTTTCCCCCGGCTCCACAAAATGTACCTCCTTGTTGTGAGGCCCCATCAAACCAGGCCACCACCCTATCAACTGGAATTTGAAATGAATGTCGATCCAGAGGCTTTGGTTGTATAGAGATGCCATGATTGGCTGCCTCTGACAGAATGTGTGAAGTAATAAAATGGAAGGATGGCTTCTTGTCATTGAATATAGCTGCATTTCTGGACAGCCAGATGAGCCAGCAGAGGTGTGTTGGAAGCAATGTATGAGATCTGTTATGCTGGATCCAGGTTTGAAAGCAAGCTTTGACATCATTACCTTCCCAAACTGTGGAAATGTTAAGTGCAGAAGTGATGTAGGTCCAAAGCGAACAGGTGAAGGGGCACTGAACAAAAACATGTAGCGAAGATATCATATCCCTGGTACATAGGGCGCAGCGATTCGGGCCCTCCCATCCACGCTTTTGTAAATTGTCCCAGAGCAGAAGTTTATTTTCGAGCAAGAGACAAGTAAATAATTTGTGTTTTAGAGGGCCGTGTTCTCTCCAAATTCTCTGTCTCCAAATTGGAATGACAGTCCTCCAGTGTTGAGCTGCCAGTGCTAGATAAACATTCTTTGCCGATAATAAACCCGATCGGTCGCCCCCGATCCAGATAAGAGAGTCTTGTTGTGGCTGAAGTTGCACGCCGGAGGCCCTGAGTTGACTTGTGAAGTCATCCCATTCAGTCCTGTGTGATGGATCGAGCTGTAGGTCGAGTCCGCTCAGCCAAGATTCGCGCAGTGGGCCGGTTGTGGATGGGCGGTGGAATTGTTGAAGGTAATGTAAATTTTTTCCATGGAGAAAGGCACGCAACGAAGGAGAGAGGCACGCTTTGCTTCCCAGACCCAATATGCAATCATTTCCAACTTCTATCAGGTGCCCATCCCCTGGGTACCAAGAAAGTCCTTTTAAAATGATAGGGAGGGAAGAAGATAAATTTTTCCAGAACGACGAACCTGTAGGTGGATGTATTTTAGCAAGTCTGATCCAAATATGAACAGGGAGGTGGTGTAAATACTTAGTTGTAATAACAGAATTCCAGAGTCCTGTACAAGTTAAAATTCGCCAAAAGGCATTGGTCGTGAGAGCTTTGTGAAAGAGGGACAGGTTTTTTAGGCCCCAACCCCCCATCGATCTTGGTTTTGAAAGATCCTGCCAATTGTTGAGATGAAAGCATCTAGTCTTGTTGCAGCCAGCCCACAGAAAAGAAAAGGAGATTTGACGGAGTGACTTCAAAATGGTGGCTGGTATGTGTGCAATTGCCATCCAAAAGACCGGAAGGCTTTCTAGTACCGCTTTGATCAGAACAAATCTTCCTCCTATTGAGAGAAACCTATGTTTCCAGTTGAGTATTTTCTGTTCGAATCTGTCCAAGAGACATGCCCAATCTTTTATGGTGTATCTGGAGGATTTTAAGTGAAAGCCTAAATATGAGAAGCCCTCCTCGAGCTCAAGGAAGTCGATTCCAAAGAGTGCTCTTAAGTCGCGCTTTATGGGCTCCTGCACGAGAGAAGATAGGAAGGAGGATTTAGATACATTGATTTTTAAACCAGAGACTTCACAAAAAGTTGATAGGATCGAATGTATGATGGACCACTCAGCAAAATCTGCAGTTGTCAAGATCAAAACATCATCAGCAAAAAGTATATGAAGAATATAAGTCAGCCCTGCCATTTTGACTCCTTTCAGGAGGCCCTCCGCTTGTTTGTTCTTTAGTAAGATGTTGAGGCCTTCTAGGATCAGAATGAATAGTAGAGGAGAGAGAGAGCAGCCCTGTCGGAGGCCTCTTTCGCAATGAAAGGCCTTTGTAGCTTCGCCATTGATTAATACAGCCAGGGTTGCCGAGGAGATACAGCCCATTATCCAATTTGATGTAAT
>ML789548.1:51969-68083 GCA_009831015.1 Picea engelmannii
TTATGGGAAAGGGACATGCCGGTGTATTATATTAAATGAAAGTAGAAGATACAACCAGATCGCCTTGATGTCGCAAGCTTCCTTTTAGTGACCCTTGGTTCCAACGCACACACACTTGCTCTACATTTGCATGAAGAAGATCCAATACAACTTGGTACACCAAATAGAGTCCTCAAGATTCTGTCCAAACAGAGTTCTTCACACAATTCTCTCACCAATTCTTCATTCAATCTTGCTTAACCTTTTCCATGAGAAACCTTTCCATATATAGGAGAAGGAGGGATCATTACATGGATGAGGATGATCCCACTAAATCTGAGAAGTCAGTAGGATGCCAACCATGTGAATGCCAACTCATTTTCTAGAAGATTCCCTTCTAGAACCTTCGTGACCTCTTCTCTTTTCCAAGCTTTGAAACAGGTTCTCACCCTACCTATAGATAAGACTGCGAACAGTTCACACCCTAAGTGTGGGTTGCCTATGACAATGAAGGATTTTTTCACCCTGTAATATAGGAAGCCTGCGAACTCATCTTAAAAATGTGTTTTTGGAAGAAGACAATAGTCACTTTTCTCAGGAAAAAAGTCCTTGTGGGAGCCTGAATACATCACTTGTAGAGACATCACTAGAGTGACCAAAATCATGTGTAACAGAATGCCCCCCAAAGTATGAGGCTGGAACTTGTGACAGCCGAAATACTTTGTAAAATGTGTGTGTGTGTTAGAAAAAAGGAGCACACCTAATCGGAAACCTGAAAACAACCAAGCATCTACAGAATATAATACCAGTTCTGAGGTAGGCATTCCCATGCTCAGATCACAAATGAATGGAATCATAAACGTAGGTGATGGCCACCAATCATACACCATAGATCCATGTCGTCAAAATGCTACATAGCTACTAGGAATACACTGTGGATCTATGTGAGAGGACTTGAATAATGACATAGCCGCGTGACATACAAAGTGGATCTATGTGCCATACATACTCCATCGTAGACTGGATCAAAAATATGAGACCCAGGGTCTTCAATCCCATCACCTGAAAGTATGAATCTAGCCATGTGATTACATGTGCTGAAGTCGAACATGGTAGAAACCTCTTGATTACCGATCATTGATGAAAACCGTTAACCAGTGCGAGGGAAATCACCATTGATGTCAATGACTCCCAAGGTATCAAAGTACAATCCTAACAAATGCGAATGAATGAGCTGAAGCCGAGCACTCAGCGGAATCTCTCGATCAGGGATCAATGATGTGAAACCCCTGTCGAAAGCGAAGAGACTTGCCATTAAGGCATGCATGTTCCTAGGTACTAAATGATTTCTAAGTCTTATTTTCAAATAATGAGTTGGAGTCGATGGAACAAAACTTGTCACAGGAGGGCCTTGATGTATCCCCCATCAATGACACAAAATAAGTAACAGATTTTGAGGGTGAAGCAAAGTATGAATACGGGTTGAAACAGACACAGGGAAGGCTGACATAGTAAGAATGGACAACTGCAGATGGCCGACTCAATAGAGGGCTCGTGTGAACATCTCTTGAACATATGAACGAAACGACCAAGGACTTGGCAACACTGACTCAAAGACGACCCAAGATATGACCTTGTAACAAGTCAAACGAGAGACAAATGGATTTCCCAACCCAGATTCAAATGATGAATAGGGGGTGTCATGTTCAAGAGCGATGCTTACTGCCATTAATATGAATACGAAAACACATCCCTTTCCCAAAATTTCCCCCACCATTTCTGGCGAGTACCTCTTTATTTTTACACAAGCTTGAGGAGGATAACATATGCTTGTTGATGTAAGCTCATCCTTCAGATGAGTCCCTCAGAGTATATTTAATGAACCCTAGGAATGAGTGGCTCGGTCCCATTATGGGTCTTTCGATGTCTGTTTAATGAGTCCAAGGATAGAAAACTCGAGAGTTTTTCATGTTTTGAGAGTTTGAAAAACACTTAAAGAGAACTCTCCCAGTTCCTTTTTCGTAAATAAGTTCGACGAGACCAAAAAAGTGATAAACTATCGCCCGTTGAATGTTTTCTTCAAATAATTTAACGAGCGTGAAGAGAACAAGATCACTTGGCAATATTTTCGTTTTCACGGAGCGTGAAAAGAGCTTAAAGAATACTCCCTTACGATCGTCGTTTTCATGTTACCATGACAAGTATGAAAAGATGAGAAAAAGTATACTCGGTTACGTTCTCATATATTTTTGAGCGCGGGAACAAACGAAGACTGAGCTCGAGGTTTTGCCTACAAAAACCCTTAAAAAGTAGTCGTAGATGCGACAAAAAGAAAAAACACCCCTACCCCCTCATTCAGACTTCGAAGTTGCTATATCTGCGAAAAACTGTACTCACAAGGCTATTAGGGCATTAGGTTTTATCAGCAAAGCAACAAAAATAATATAAAAAACCAATAAGAAAAGGTAAAATGTGAATAAATATGAGTGAAAAGGATTTTTTACCATTTTATTGTTACTTTGCCAAAAAATTGTCCAACATACCTCATTTTCCCCCAAATTTCTTTGCTCGATTACAGAAGGCACAAGTGATCATTCGATGAACGGTTTCAACCAACAAGGTAAGCTCTTGATCCTTCAACTTTTTCATGGTGTATTTTTGGTTTTTATTGGCAATTTTTAGAGTTTTAAGTCCATTTTAGGGCCGGACCATGCGCTCAAGCATTCTCGCAGGTGGGCCTTGTGGGACCTGAGAGAATATAAGATTCTCGCAGGTGGCCTTTAGGGCACCTGTAAGAATCTGGCACTGTGCAAAAGGTCCACCTGCGGGGGTCAAAAAATGGATTTTAAAGTGAGGTTTTGCTCAATAAAAATTATGCAAGAGTTTAAAACAAGTTGCCGACTCCCCTCTCATGGCTCTTTTGCAGGTGTTTGACCATCATGATGTTGGAATGGAGAGAAAGAGAACATGAGGAGGATGATGCCATTTCTGGGAATGACTTGGGTACAGTCGCTGCCCTTCGGGACTGTGGGCTCTTGAAATTTTTCATGATTCGAGGCATGAGAGCCGAACTCAGGTTGTTGGAATACCTGGTCCACATGTGGGATGTGGATCAACAGTTATTTCATGTGAGAGTCCATATGCTGACACTAGATATCGAGGATATCTATTTTCTAACGGGATTGTCACGACGTGGATACCATGCTATTTTGATCGGAGGTAGAGGCGATAGACTCCCTATGAGCGAGTATTGTCACTAATATTGTGTTCCTGAGGAAGAGAGAAGCAAGGGTAAGGTTTCCATTTGGGGGGTCCAAGATCTGACCCTACAGACCATCTTGTTTACTATTGCACGCATGGATGGGAGCGCGGGTCCATAGATGGCTCTCCAGAGCTATTTCCTATACACCATAGAGTGCACAGAGCCTCTGGTCTTCAACTGGTTGGATGCAGTTCTCCACAGTATGAAGAGACAATTGACGAAGTGCAGAAAGGGTGACTTGAAGTAGTTTGGGTACGGGTCACTTTTGGTGTCATTCTTCCTCGAGAGGGTTCCACTGCTGTGGCTACAGGTTGATTGGGGTTTACCGGCCCCACAGGATCCGAGGATACTGAGGTGGTGTAACCTTATGGCTTGACATGTAGCAGGGCCCATAATCAAGTATAATGATTCATTTTTTGACTGGTTGAGGCCCCAGATGCTGATGATTGATGACTATGCATATGCTGGTTTGGATTTTCGAGGGGATCCGAAATTGGCCCTACCTGAGGATGCTCAGTGGGGTGACTTAGGTAAGAAGTACACATTTTGTTCTTTTTAAATGTTTTTGCAAATTTTATCATATGAAATGTTTTTGTGTTTATCCAAGAACTAATCCAAAAATTTCTTTTTGATGATATAGATGTGGGGCCGTATCGACCTCCAGGAACATCTCCCATTCAACGACGAGGAGAAGCGGCTCCAGTGGCAAGATGGGACGCCGAAGACTATGAGACAATGGAATAGAACTTAGAGGGGTTGATCGTGGACATCCTAGATATTGCTATTGGGGATATCCTGAGACATTACCAGTGCCATACTGTGGGCGTGTCCGAGTCTCTCAGTTGACTGCTTCGTAGGGTATCTTGAGAAATTGTGTGTTATCGTGAGTGTCATCCGTGACGCTATTTTTTAGAAGCTATGGGCTTCGTATTTTGAGATTTTGGTCCTTGGACATAAACTTTTTGTAAAAACTTTTGATCGTTATATACATATATACGACTTCTACCGGCTTATTTTGTGTTGTGTTATACATGTACTGTGTGATTGGTTTATAAATGTCCCAAATGTATGTCTAACACATAGTTAGCTAAAGCATCAGTCAATGTATTTAGACATTTAGGAATGTGTTGATATTTGATATAATCAAAATAACGTTCCAAGAGGCAAATTCGTAAATATACCTGTAATAAAGTAGGACTTCGAATAGCATAGACATTACTTAGCTATAGTACTACTAGCTGTGAATTGATTCGTATAACCAGGTGGCGGATATCGAATGAAATAACATCAATCAACTATTCGATGCTAGCACTATATTCTGCAATATTATTGGTTGCACGACCAAGGCACACACCTTGCAGACTGATAAGTTCGTTTGTAGGTGCGTAAATTTTCCATGCCGCAGAAGCAAGGTTCTGAGTACTACGACTAGCACCATCAGTGAAACCAATGTGGGGTAGTGAAGACTCCGACATCTGGAAACCAAGCACAACGTAAGATAAGTGGTCGGGGGCAGAGACCAAATAACGAAAAAGCATACTAAATTAACACACAAAAAATATGATACAATAAAATACAAGCACTCATGCACAGGTGATCTTAGTCATAGTACTTATTTAAGTAAAACCCATTTCTAGGTTCACTCAAAGGGATACCGTCATAGTCCACCAACTCGTAAGCTCCTTTCTCCAAAACTCGTCTGACGATATAAGGACCTCGCCACATAGAGTCAAATTTTCTGGCTCCTAGCATATCCCGATCTTGTTCGTAAAGGAGAACCAGATCACCTTCAGAAAAAATGCGTGGCCTGACATGTTTGTCATATTGGGATTTGACGTGTTTCTTCTAGGCTTCTATAACTCGGGTGGCATCGCGATGGGTTTGGTCTAATTGCATGAGATACGACAGACGTTCTTCTTCAACAGAAGTGTTTGGGAGAAGTTTGACAACTAGTTTTAGGGAGGGTATCTCACATTCAATCGACAAGATGGCTTCTAGACCATAGAGTAACTGGAATGGTGTAAATCCGGTAGCAAACTTAACGGATGTCTGATAAGCCCATAATGCTGAAAACAACATCCCGTGACAACTCGTTTTGTGAATCCCTATCATTCGTCGAAGCATGGTAATGAGGATTTTGTTTATTGCTTCAACTTGGCTGTTGGCTTGTGGGTAACAGGGTGTTGAGTTTTCATGGCGAAGACCCAACTTTTCAGTGAGTTCAGACATCATGAAGTTTCTAAAGTGGCTACCGTGGTTAGTAACGATAACTTGAGGAACACTAAACCGAGCAATGATTTGATTGAATACAAATAATGTTGCAGTTCTTTCGGTATCGTCGAATGTTGGCATCGTCTCGGCCCATTTCATAAAATAATCTACGGCTACAATAATGTATCCATGCCCCCCGATCGAGTGAGGGTGACATGTCATTAAATTGATACCCCATTTCGCAAAAGGATCAATGGAGACCACATGGTGTGATCATATTTTATTGTTGTAGGTTTGGCAAGCGTGGCATTTTTGGATGACAATTATACAATCGTTGAATAAAGAAGGCCAAAAATACCCCGCTCATAAGATATTCTAGGCAGTAGCATACCTAGACATGTGACCACCATAGGCTCTAGAATGGCAGTCATTCAGGGCTTTCTTGGCTTTGTCAAACGTGAGGTAGCGTCCAAAAATGGAGTCAATCCCACGACGATAAAGAGTATCACCGAGGATAATATACTGACGGGTTTGGTAGTGTATTCGACGATGTCAGTGCTAGACAAATTGGGATGGAAAGTCTTGGTCTGGAGATATATGATGATATCTTCGTACCAAAGGTCATGGAAACTGATCAGGAAAAGGGATTCATCGGGTAATGAATCTTCTGCTACATTTTCCGTCTCAGAGCAGGGAAGGTCACATATCAACTTGACAAACACCAAGGATTTCTTGGACTTAGCACGTTCGAATTCCAAGTCAAACTCCTGGAGTATTATGATCCATTTGGAGTATTTTCCTCCTAGAAATTGACGTGTAAGAATGTGATGCAAGGAGTCGCCAATTTTGTTATCAGATAAATCGGTAGGTGCGGACACTAACAGATTTCCTTAGATCCACCTGGATCTAGAAAAAAACAGGACAGGACACAACTCTTTCCTTAAGTTGTAGTCATTGAATCTACTAATAAGAAGGAATGAGTGACATACCTTTATATCGATTCCTTAGGTCTCTATTGTTCCCGCTTCGCTCCAGTGCTCTTGTGAAATCAGGTCCAAGACAACATAAAGAAACCAAAGTGAAGATAGTAAAGTATATTCAATGTCAACCTATGCATATGATCAAGGAGTTATGCAATAAAATAAGAGTGATCTTATGGAAAAGGGATATGCCGCTGTATTATATTAAATGAAAGTAGAAGATACAACTAGATCACCTTGATGTCGCAAGCTTCCTTTCAGTGACCTTTCGTTCCAACACACACACTTGCTCTACATTTGCATGAAGAAGATCCAATACAACTTGGTAGACCAAATAGAGTCCTCAAGCTTCTGTCCAAACAAAGTTCTTCACACAATTCTCTCACCAATTCTTCATTCAATCTTGCTTAACCTTTTTCATGAGAAACCTTTCAATATATAGGAGAAGGAGGGATGGTTACATGGATGAGGATGATCCCACTAAATCTAAGAAGTCAGTAGGATGCCAACC
The DNA here is from genome assembly GCA_009831015.1 of Picea engelmannii. Classification (NCBI taxonomy): domain Eukaryota; kingdom Viridiplantae; phylum Streptophyta; class Pinopsida; order Pinales; family Pinaceae; genus Picea; species Picea engelmannii. Next base: position 58,913 of record ML789548.1, read on the forward strand.
ATGAGAATGCAAACTCATTTTCTAGAATATTCCCTTCTAGAACCTTCGTGACCTCTTCTCTTTTCCAAGCTTTGAAACAGGTTCGCACCCTACCTATAGAGCAGACTGCGAATAGTTCACACCCTAAGTGTGGGTTGCCTATGAGAATGAAGGATTTTCGCACCCTGTAATATAGGCAGCCTACAAACTCATCTTAAAAATATGTTTTTTGGAAGAAGACAACAGTCACTTTTCTTAGGCAAAAAGTCCTTGTGGGAGCTTGAATACATCACTTGTAGAGACATCACCAGAGTGACCAAAATCATGTGTAACAAACGCTTATTTATCCAAAATCTCATTAATTGATAATAAATTGTGGAAATAACAATGTGAACATGGAGAGAAATATCAACAAAAAAAATCAAGGCACATTACACAAGTTGATAATGGAGTTCACCAATCTTGGGCTACGTCTTCGGGTCCACTTCAAAATGAGAGACCGCTTTATTGATGCTCAATAATGCTTAAATACAAATCCCACTTATGAACTTCTGATCTACTACTCAACCACAAGTGTAAATGTCAAAATTGGGACCACCTCGAAAAACCAAAACTTTTGACTATAAACACTATATACTTCTTGCAAAGAGCCTCAAGGCTAAAAAATAACATAAGACCAAAAGAGTAGCGACTTATTGGCACATAGATCGAGACCAAAATGAACTCAATCCGAGTTCTTGGCATGAACTACGATCATAATCAAAACTAAATCCACTCTCATACAAAAAAAACTCGCTCCAAGTTCTTGCATGAATTCATACCATATATAATAGAATTACCACTCATACAAAATGAACTTGCTCTGAGTTCTTGCATGAACTAATCCAAGTCAAAATGAACCCAACTTGAGTTCTTGACACACGATCCTTCATCTCCAAAATGAACCCACTCTAAGTTCTTGGCATGAAATCCCATTTCAAAATGAACCCTGTAGCATCCCTAACCGCTCAAGCCGGGGCATGCTACTACAATTCTGCTATGTTCAAGCTCTGATACAGATTTGGTAGTACACCCCAGCCTTAGGCCACTGGGCTATACCACTCAGAGACTCATGCGAAACATCATACAAATAAATATTAATAGAAAATACCATCTGTATATATATAAAACATAAAATAGACAACATATTATGCTAATACACAAATTAATGCGGAAATAACAGTAAACCTACACATACAACATATACATGAAATTACTCATAAATATTCAACATGTGCAAATACACAGTAGGTAAATGAACATAGAAATGGTACTTATCTTTTTGTAGAAGACCACCAACTGTGTGGAGACCTTCCATGAACCTCCCAGCCATATACCACGCTGCACATCACTCTCAGCAGTGGGTCACCCCCGAGCTGGGACTAAACTCCCCCCGGGTAAAGGATTCCTAGGCTAGGCTGAGACAATGGGATGCTACACAGTCAATTAGGAAGGATTCCCTCCAAGGAGCCTACTTATACACACAACCTACAACCTCTCGTTCCCCACATGCCTATCCCACCCTAGGAAGTGTGCCCCTTCTATTCTCAACAGTCCCTCAGCTGCCCCACTTCCCTTCCAGGGCTTCAACAATAGGCCAAATAGGAATTCTCAAAGCACTATAGCTGTTGTTGGGATCCCTCCAGGAGAAATCACTTCCCCAACAACCTGTCTCACCTGGAGAGATTGCTCACAGGCCTGACAACCTTCTTCTTCTATTCCATCAAGCTCTCTCACCTGGAGAGAGTTTCTCATAGGCTTGACAACCTGCTTCTTCAATCCACGGGCCTAACAACCCTCCTCTTCACTCTCGCTCCCAGGTAACCAACAACATGCTTAGGTGAAAACAACTTCAGCATTTAGCTAACGCATAGGTGATGGAATCAACAAATGCCTTTAGGTTTGGAATCAACACTACTCCCAATAAACAATTTTAGCACAACCTCAGGTAGATACTGGTGCGCTGTGCCATCCAGCAGGACTAGGGGTTCTATTCATCACCGAAAAATACAGGACATGGCTCCAGAAATGTGTGCAGGTCTCAGAGGTACGTCCATGCTCAAAGGTCGATAATGGAGGTAATGGCTCCGCTTGAATGCATAGGTGCATGGGAAGAATGGCAAGAATGGAAATAATGGAAGGAACCCCGTGAACGAACGGACTTTCCCAGATAAAACTGCATGTCCAAAAATTGACACATGACCCTCCAAGAATATCGTTCCTCTCCAGTTGTAGTTTGTCCCTCTCCCCAAAGGAACTTAGGATAACATAAGTTATATCCAAACCTTAGTATTTTAGGAAATATATTATAATATTCTTTTAGAGTTAAGCCCTCAAGCTTATCCCTTTTTCCTAGCCTCTTATCCCCTTCCCTTTCCCTACCTAGTGTTGCTTAGTCCCCCATTCTCTTTTATCGTGGTCGGTCTACACGCATCAATGTATTTATAGTAATGATATGAGTATTTACATATACAAAAATAGGCTCATTGGCCTTATCATCACATAAGCCTCCTAGCTTATAATCACGTGGCTCACGAGCCTACAAAACACATTTACATTCACAATTACAACTGGGGCTTGGTTTTGGGATATTACAATCCCCTCCCCTTATTTTTGCACTGTCCTCAGTGCAACTTGTTTATACATGTACAATTCAAATTATTCAAAAATCTCCAAGCTTTATCTATTGGAAGCTTGTTATACATCTGGTGCTCTACTTTCCAGCACCAATTCTGGTATTCATACTGTAGTTGGAAGTCAATTGCTCTATTCCACAGAGCTGCTTCTAGACATAATTCATCTCACTGTTCCATTTAACATACCCTCCTTATGGCAGCTACCATGCCATAAGCATCCTTGAGTGATCTGAAAATAGAAGGCTGACTTGTTATGCTATGCAAGCACCCGCTACTTCATTAAAATAAACTTTACAGGACCTTGCTTCATGTGTATAAATATGAAAAATAAACTTATGTGTTAAGTTCATGTATCTTCTTGTAAATGATTATGTGTGAGGATATGTTCTTTTAGATGGTTAAATATGTACTTTCAATAAATACACATCAACACAACTTGCAGCAAATAAACCATCAAACTCAGAACAATCACAACATGATAAAGGAGTTCACCCCCCTCCGGGCTACATCTCCTTGAGCCTCCATCAATGGAATTGGCTCTCTGGGATTAATTAGTCAAAAGTTATTTTACAAGATATTTCTCAACTCCAATGGAAAAACAGACTGCACCATTGAGATCAGAACACATAAAAACCCCAAAAATGACTAATACAACTCTGAAAATGGATCATGGCTCATCCGGGCATGACCTCTTCTACATGTGGCCATAAGATTCCCTAAGATTCTCTTTGGCAAAAACACCTGTAAAAGTCCTCAAAATCCTCTGAAACCTGTCTCAATGTGTTCAGAGCATATCAATTAGCCAAAAATGATTATTCAATCACAGAAAACAAACATAGGCTCACCAAATCATGTCCTCGATCAATGAGGGCTTCAAGCTCCCTGGAGCTTGCTGAAACTTCAATGGTGAAAAACTTGTAGAAGAAGTCTTCAAATGGCCTTGATAACAGCACCAATGGATCCAGCACGTCCAAAAACCCCTAGCTGGGCTTTTACGGCACCTCAATCGGCCAAAAAATGAAGAAGTTAGGCCTCCTCCATTTTCCTCCTTCAAGCTTGCTGGAACTGGTTCGCCAAAACGCACCTCTGTGTGCATGAACCAAGAACACACTCCAAAACGCGTGTTAAAACCTGGCACCGAATGGTTTCAAAAATGGTCCAAACTGTAGGACGATTAAGGCGCCTCCAGCCCCCAACCGCCAAGCACTCAGGCATATGGCGCATGTGACCGCGCTCTGGGCAAAAGGGTGGTTAGTTCGTTGGAACGAGCATAACCTCCCGCGCTCTTGGTCGTATGAAAAACCGTGGTGATATAGTTTGAACCCCGCGCAAATATTATAACAGCGCGCAACACAACATAATGGTTTAACCCCCGCGCAAATATTTCATAATACAATGTTATAACCCATGGGTTATAATGTTTAAACCCCGCACGAATTAATACAATGGTTATAAAACTATGTTATATACCCGCACCATAATCGGGCTTTGAACCATGGTTATATACGATTACAAATGACCACGGGCCGGGGCTAAGCCCCGACCCGACCCCCCCGCCCACATTACAATTTCTTAAATTCAAATATAATCCATTACATATATGTAATAAGAACTAATGTATGGCCCAACGGTCGGGCGGTCGGGTGAAGGCGTTGACTGTGGGGAGGTCCAGGGGTCGAACCCCACGGCCTCCAAAACATTTTACACAACAATATAAACCAACCAAAAACCAACCAACGAGGGACACGTGGCGCCCACAGATTGGGCCACGTGCCCTCATACCATTCGCTGTCAACAAAACACGTGTCAACACTCGATTGGACAACTATCAACCAATGAAACCGTGCCACATCATCCAACTGCCATGTCATCATGATGGTACAACCCTACCACATCACATGTACGGATTGTACGGATAGGTACAGTCAGCATCCAAAATTTTCCCTGTTTGCCTTGGCGAACAGATCGCGATATCTTCTCCATACGGACTCCGTTTGAGAAAGTAAATATACCGCTAGAATCAGTAAGATGAGACGGACGCAATGGCATAGGTTTCGTCGGATTCCGAGCACTTTGAAAATTGAGCAAAATTTTGCCCCCTGGTCTAGATTTTGATCACACCTTTCCACTGAAAGGCTTTTGGACCCACAAAAGCTTATCTGTCTGATTTCAAGTTATATCAAAATCTTTTCGACAATCACCTAAATACGTTGACATGCCGCGCACTGCAATGGACTATGTCCTTCAACCACTGCTCTCTAGCTGCTGCTGACCCACTGCTCTCTCTGTGCTTGGAAGACTGCCAACCTTCCAACTGAGAATCAAGTCCCTCTTTCGAACTCTTTGACGTCAACAAAATCAGCTCTCCAATGGCTGCAAAAAAAACTTCCTACTACATCTTGTCACAAGCCAAGAAAACCATCAATCTTGAAAACAAATTATACAAGATTGAAAAATGATGCCAACAAAATCTTTTGCTCTTAAAAAAACAACTATCACATCTCGTACTTCATCAAAGTACATGGCGTTTTCAAAATCAACTTTCAAGTCAATAAACACCATCGACTAAACACAAGTCGAACAACACGATCGACACAACATAGTCGTCCTAAAATCATCAAAACAGTCGAAACTCATTGAAACATCATATCGACCTTCCCATAAATGCACACATAACGCTGAAAAGTGCATTTACAATCAGAAAAATGCAAACCTCACTTGGTCAAGAAATCCAACCATTTCTTACCAAACCAACTGAACGGTGACTTTTTCTGTAGAACATCGTCCTCTTGTGAATCATCTGGACTCACATCAATGATGGAATCTCCACTTCCATTCTTGCCAATCTTCTTATCCAATTGCTTCTGAGGCTGTGGACGAATAGTTGGATGCAACGTCCAACATTGGTCAACAAGATGACCCCGCTTCTAACAATGAGTGCAAACCTTTTGCATCCTCCTTTCTTGCTGTCTTTGCTTAGAAAGTTTCCTGAAAGCGGTTAATCTTTTCCAACACTTTGAAACATGATGGTTATACAAACCACAATATGTACAAGGATTCTTTCTTCCAAATTTATCATGCTTAACATAATCAAATGCAACTGAATGATAAGCAGAATTATACCTTGAACATTCACCTTTATTGCCTCTGTGAGGAGGTGAATCTGAAGAGTTACAAACTCTCCTTTGAAGACCATCGACAGTGTTCTTGTCTTCATCACTTTCACAACTTTCTTGTTCCACACATTTGCATTCATCTTGAATACAAGCCTTGCATGCTGAAGGGATCGAACTTTCAACAAAAGTTCTTGAACTTTCACCTTTAAAGCCTTCTTGAGGAGGTGAACTCGAAACAAAGTTTATGCTTGGAACTTTTTCCCTTGTCTCCTTGACTTTGGAATATGCTCCATATTTCTGTTCATAACCAAGACCACAATACCTAGGTCTTTCTTCAACAACAATAGGCTCAACAATGCCTTGTGCATGCTTACCCAAACCTTTAGCTTCATAGCCCATTTTAAACAACAACTTGGACCCTATTCCTCTTGTGTGACTCTCAAAACCACCAAAACATTCATCTTTAGAGGAATTAGAAGACAAACTAACACTGCATACCTTATGTTCATGCATGTACGTGGTAAGGGTTTCCTTTGCCTCATGGAGTTGAATCTCCATCTCATGCAACCTTTGCAAAAGCTGGTCTTTCTCTTGCTTCATGGCCATCAACTATTCTTCAAGAGCAATGCGCACATTTCTGTCTTCACACATCTCTTTCATCAAATCTCTCATAGTTATAATTTCTTCTTTGTTAAAGAACGAAGATAATGAAAATGTATGAGAACTATTAATGCTTGAAGCTTCCTCCATCTTTGCAAGATTTCAACTTCAACACAAAACTTGCACAAAAACCAATAGCTAAATCTTAAGCTATCAATGGAAAACACATGAGCAAAACAAACTTGTGCTTTGATACCACCTGATCTGAAAATAGAAGGTTGACTTGTTATGCTATGCAAGCACCCGCTACTTCATTAAAATAAACTTTACAGGACCTTGCTTCATGTGTATAAATATGCAAAATAAACTTATGTGTTAAGTTCATGTATCTTCTTGTAAATGCTTATGTGTGAGGATATGTTCTTTTAGATGGTTAAATATGTACTTGCAATAAATACACAACAACACAACTTGCAGCAAATAAACCATCAAACTCAGAACAATTACAACATGATAAAGGAGTTCACCCCCCTCCGGGCTACATCTCCTTGAGCCTCCATCAATGGACTTGGCTCTTTGGGATTAATTAGTCAAAAGTTCTTTTACAAGCTGTTTCTCAACTCCAATGGAAAAATAGACTGCACCATTGAGATCAGAACACATAAAAACCCCAAAAATGACTAATACAACTCTGAAAACGGATCATGGTTCATCCAGGCATGACCTCTTCTACATGTGGCCATAAGCTTCCCTAAGCTTCTCTTTGGCAAAAAAACCTGTAAAAGTCCTCAAAAGCCTCTGAAACCTGTTCCAATGTGTTCAAAGCATATCAATTAGCCAAAAATGATTATTCAATCACAGAAAACAAACATAGGCTCACCAAATCATGTCCTCGATCAATGAGGGCTTCAAGCTCCCTGGAGCTTGCTGAAACTTCAATGGTGAAAAACTTGTAGAATAAGTCTTCAAATGGCTTTGATAACAGCACCAATGGATCCATCATGTCCAAAAACCCCTAGCTGGGCTTTTACGGCACCTCAATCGGCCAAAAAATGAAGAAGTTAGGCCTCCTCCATTTTCCTCCTTCAAGCTTGCTGGAACTGGTTCGCCAAAATGCACCTTTGTGTGCATGAACCAAGAACACACTCCAAAATGCGTGTTAAAACCTGGCACCAAACGGTTTCAAAAACGGTCCAAACTGTAGGACGGTTAGGGCGCCTCCAGCCCCCAACCGCCAAGCACTCGGGCATATGGCGCATGTGACCGCGCTCTGGGCAAAAGGGTGGTTAGTTCGTTGGAATGGGCATAACCTCCCGCGCTCTTGGTCGTATGCAAAACCGTGGTGATATAGTTTGAACCCCACGCAAATATTATAACTGCGCGCAACACAACATAATGGTTTAACCCTCGCGCAAATATTTCATAATACAATGTTATAACCCGTGGGTTATAATGTTTAAACCCCGCGCGAATTAATACAATGGTTATAAAACTATGTTATATACCCGTGCCATAATCGAGCTTTGCACCATGGTTATATGCGATTACAAATGACCACGGGCTGGGGCTAAGCCCCGACCCGACCCCCCCGCCCACATTACAATTTCTTAAATTCAAATATAATCCATTACATATATGTAATAAGAACTAATGTATGGCCCAACGGTCGGGCGGTCGGGTGAAGGCGTTGACTGTGGGGAGGTTCGGGGGTCGAACCCCACGGCCTCCAAAACATTTTACACAACAATATAAACCAACCAAAAACCAACCAACGAGGGACACGTGGCGCCCACAGATTGGGCCACGTGCCCTCATACCATTCGTTGTCAACAAAACACGTGTCAACACTCGATTGGACAACTATCAATCAATGAAACCATGCCACATCATCCAACTGCCATGTCATCATGATGGTACGGACCTACCATGTCACCTGTACGGATTGTACGGACAGGTACAGTCAACATCCAAAATTTTCCCTGCTTGCCTTGGCGAACAGATCGCGATATCTTCTCCATACGGACTCCGTTTGAGAAAGTAAATATACTGCCGGAATCAGGAAGACGAGACAGATGCAATGACACAGGTTTCGTCGGATTTCGAGCACTTTGAAAATTGAGCAAAATTTTGCTCCCTGGTCCAGATTTTGATCATTGAGTTGCCTCTTCCTTGTTGCACTCACCCTTCCAGGCTCAAGAATCCCTTCACTACTATGCAATCCTTCATTGATCCATCTTGACAAGGATTTCACACACAAGGAGAGCGCTAACCCATTACCATAACCCCACCAAGGTTCTACAATTATAACGATTTAGCGTCCTCAACAGTAGTTGTTCTTTCCCATCATTCCAACTTTAATCAATATTATCTCATCTGCATCACACACATGCAGTTATCATGAGAGAACATATAATAATTCATTTAGAACTCAAACTTATTTCACAAGTAATTCAACTTTTCCCCAAAATATGAAATTCTATTTCACAATTTTTTTTTCATTGTTGTTGCAATAATAGGATGTAGTCTTCCTTATGACTTTTAGCAAGCACCATGTTGAATACTTCCCACAATGCTTCTATCTTGCATTCAACCAACAAATTGTCAGTATTTCCTATACATCATACTCTCATTGCAATAGGTACAAAAACCTTAAAACATGATCTTAGAATTGTCTACACTGATCAATTCAATCACAATTATCAAACAATTTATTAGATATAATGAATTATCATTCTATGCATATTCGTGCTCATAATTAATATCAATAAGTTCAATGCTTATTTTTCTGAACATAAAATTTC
>ML789548.1:86619-114086 GCA_009831015.1 Picea engelmannii
TCTTCCAATAATGGTGCCCTCCACAGTCACCTTTGTGAAACTCTTTGATAGCTTTTTTCACTTCTTCCTCCAACAAACAATTTAGCAAGATCTCACCTGGATCTTTCCAATACAAAGAATGTTCCAGAATGCAAAACTTTGTTTCTTTCAACTTAAAAAATTTGGCTTTGGTTTTTCTTAATTAAGGAGGAGCTTGTAAATTTCCTAATACATAAATAATATCAGCATACCATGGAGAATCAAGGAGTTTTTGAGATACCTGTGGGACTGTCTCTTCTTATGAATTTGCTGATAGGTCAGCAATGAAGATAATTCCCAAGACATCACAATTGGACTGTGCCATCAGCTTTGCAAGTCCCTGACCTTTAGTCAGCTTTGTAGGTTTTATCTCAAGGTCATACTCCGACAACACATATATCCATTTTCCGCTTTTACCTTCAGGATCAGGCTGAGTCAAAATGTCTTTCATAGAATTGCTAGGAACATAAGCAATGATATGGGAATGCAAGATATAAGTTTTGAATTATTTGAGGGCCTTCACCAAGGCATACACTTGCTTTTCCATGATGTCATACCTCAATGGGGTGTCTCTCAAAGTCCTGCTATAATAGGTTATGGGCCTTTCAAAGTTTTGTTCATCTTTTTGAAACAAAACACCAACAATGGTGTATTCTGAAGCAAAAGAAAACAAAATAAAGTCTTTTGTAAAATTTGGACTGGCCAACACTAGAGATTTGGTCAGTGCCACTTTAATATCTTCAAAAGACCTCCTAGCTCCAGGCGTCCATTTTATCTCATTTCCTTTCTTGAGCATGTTAGTGATATACTTTATGATTTCAGCCAAGTTAGGGATAAACCTTCTCAAAAAATTTACTCTTCCTAGGAAAGATTGTACCTCCTTCTTGCTCCTGGGTGTGCTAATCTTCAGAATTGCTTCTAATCTGCTGGGGTCTATCTTTATCCCTTCTTTTGAAATGATGTGTCCAAGTAATTTTCCTTGCATTCCAAAATTTGACTTTTTGGGATTCAATGAGATGCCAAACTTCCTACATTTCTAAAAAACTCTTCTTAGATGTTTAATATGTTCATCATCAGAATATGAAAATACAGTGATATCATCTAAGTAAATGACAATAAACTTATCTTTCTCATCAACAAAGGCTATTTCCATGGCCCTTTGGAAGGTTTCCCCTGCATTCATAAGCCCAAAAGGCATTTTGGCATACATGAAGGTGCCCCAAGGTGTTGTAAAAGTTGCCTTCTCTTGATCAGGATGTACCATGATTTGGTTGTATCTAGAGAAACCATCAAGCATTGATATTTTTTGAGATCCAACCACCTTCTGCAAAATGTAATCCATCTTAGGAAGTGGATAATTGTCTTTGAGAGACACTCTATTTAGATTCTGAAATTCTACACACAACCTGATCTCACCACTTTTCTTCTTGATAGGAACTAGGTTAGCCACCCACTTGGAAAATCTTAAGGACACTATAATTTTGGCATTAAACAACTTCCTTACCTCCTTTTCAATCAATGTCAACAGCAAAGGATTTTTTCTTCTCAACTTTTTCTTGAAATGCTTATGATCGTCCTTGATTGGAATTACATGTTGAATTACCTTAGTATCATAGACCTTTAAATCCTCATAGCTCCATGCAAAGACATAAAGGAAATATTTCATTAGGCTGATATATCTCTGTTTAATTTCTGGATTGAGTGTTTTGGGCAGTTTGATGATCTTGGGATCTTTCTGAGTCCCAATGTTGCAATCTTCTATGTCCTCATCATTTGCAGTGATTTTAGGATTTCTGGCTACATTGTTGTTGTCAAAAATATTTTCCAATGGGACGAAGTCTTTGAGAATGATGTTATTTTTGAGCTGCACTATATCTCTACCAGCAATCTGATTTTGAAAACAGTCATCATTTGTGAACACAACTACATCTTATTCCTCTTCACAACAACACTCATCATCAATATTTGAAATAACAAATTCATCACTCATCTGAAGGAATCTTTCTACCTATTTTTCATATTCAAATATTTGCCAATATTTAATGTTTCCAGGTACTACTAGCCTATGCTTGACTTCAAGTCCATACTTTTTGTTGGGAAAAAATGGAATTTTGAAAACAAAGGTTGAAGTGGCTAGAGCATCAACAATTAGATTTCCCCCCTTAGGAATAATTGATAAATTGTATTTTGAAAACTCTTCAAGAAGATCAAGTACTATATTCCTATATTCCCTTAATCTAGGATGCTTTGAATGATATATACCCTTTACCTGATTTATGACAGGTTCATAATCCGCATGTACAATTATCCTCCTAGCACCCAATTATTTCAAAGTCTTCAATCCCAAAATCAATGCTTCATATTCAACCATGTTATTGGTGCAATCAAAAGCAAATTTGTAAGCACAAAGTTTTGTACCTGTCTTGGGAGGGATAATCCACACACTAGCTCATGCTCCTTCTTTTCTAGTAGCTCCATCAAATTTCATGTTCCACATCTCATCCTCTTCACTATTTTGCTGATCTGTAATTTTCTATGTTTGATGATCAGATCTGTCTTTGATGGTCATAACAATCTTTGGCTCCTCCTCTTAAAAACTCAAGTCATTATAGAAAATAGAAGAACCAACCTCAATATCTACAGAGTAAATAAGATGGTTGTTTGGTTGGAATTTTCTACGCACCATGTACTTGAGCAATACTTCTCTGTACAACCTCCTTTCTTGGACAAAAACAGGGATAGTAGCATATGCCATATCCATTTGCAAAGTCCCTTTCAACTTTGTAGCCCATGATCTAGATAACATCATGCCAAATTTAGGAGGGATGTCAACAACAACCACATCCATGATCATATTTTTTGATGGAATTTGGGACAATGATACAACCAGATCTTTGATTAAACCCAAGAATTTCACCTTCCTTGAGTCAAAGGAGAAAAGATCCTTGTAAGGCCTTGTAATATCTAAACCCATCTCATCCATGACTACCTTGGGCATCAGATTATGGGATGCTCCTGAATCTAACATGGCATTATGTAAGTTCATGTCATGAATTTTAAGACTAACATAGAAAGTGGGGGCATCATCAACATCACCACTCTTGTCCACGCGTGGGCCAAACAAGATAACATGGTGATCATCTTGCACATTTAAGGTGTCAAAAGCTTCTTCCATTTTGAGCATCTTAATGATCTAATTTCTTTATTCACCATTTTTAATCATCTCATTGAATGGAACATAAATTTTTATTTTAGCCATTTCACTTTCAAAATTAAAAGGAGATGGGGCTTTTTCTACCTTGTTGATGACTTCTTCCTTTCTTGCCTCATGTATCTTCTTTGGGGGTTCTTCTTTGAATTTTCCTTTCTACATTGCATCCTTTGCTGAACTTTCTTTCTTAGGTTGACTTGAAGAAGGTGTATTGATTTGAAGTTCCCTTGTAGGATTTCCCTTTGGGGGGTTTATAGGCACCTTTTTGCTTCTAAGGTTGTACTGTTTCTGAAGCTGCATAATAACATTTTTATATCCCTTCTTAAACTCCTTTGTTTTCCATTAACAACATATCATCATTATCCTGCATAAACTTATCTTTTGCATCCATAAATTGATCATGTTCTTCTTTAGTTAAGAACACATTTGTTTCGATACCATCACAACAATGCATATTGTCTTCAATTGTTTGATCAAAATATTTATTTACATAGTCTTTTTGAAAAGAAGGTTTTATTTGATGACCACCTTGATTTCTCTAGTCTCTTTGTCTGATGTGTGGAACTGAAGCTCTTCTAAAATTATGATTTCTGGGCTGGAAATCAATTTTATCTCTGGTGGTAAGCTTATTATCCAAGGAAATTATTTCCATAAACCTTTCCATAGTCTTCATCATCAAATTAAATTTCTCATATGATGACTGAGAAGTTGAGGGTTCTGCTTCTCCTTGGACATTTTTCATATCTCTGTCAGGATTACATTTGATCTTCCCCGAGGCCATCAGATTTACCTCCACTTAAATTGCATCACTCATCATGTCATCTAGTGTATTATATCTCCTTTCTCTCAACAATAAGGCGAAGTCACTATCAAAAGAATCAACATATCGAAGTTGGTCAGCTCTAGGAGGGGGTTTTACTTCAATAGGAATTGAATTGTAAACTTTCATAAATATGGTTCAAAGCTCTTGTACTGTTTCATTAGGTGATCTCTTGATGCTGTTGTACTAAGTTAGAAACTGAAGAGGATTCTTCTTGTCACCCCAGCTTGCAAGGAAAAGTGTTTCAAAGGCTGCAAAATCAGGGATGCTTGTTGCTGGAAGATATTTGAACCATTTTCTGACTTCCCTTGAAAGACTCTGTGCAAACAGTCTTACTTTTGCATCCTCATGATCTAACTCCTCTAGGTAAACAAAATCATTAAACCAATCTAAGTGTTTTCGAGCTAAAGCATTTTCCTCAGCATCATATGATTTAATCCTTTGGGCATAATTCTGAAGTAAATCATGTAATTGGGCAGGTCTTATAACCCTAAATTTCACCATACATGCATACTTGGCATCAAACCCTCTTGCTATTTTTGCCGAGCCATCACTGAGCAACTCTTCTTAAAAACACTATTTTTGAAGATGTACGTGCCCTGCACCATTACTGCCCACATATGTATGCTAGCTGCACCATTACTGCCCACGTACATACACTAGCTACACCACTACAACCCGCTTATACTTGCAAAAGTTGTAAAAATTAAAAAGTTGCAAGGAATTTGTTGAGATTACGGGCTATTGGGTAGTTTTCCAACTGCCCCACCGCCTATAGCCCGTCACCCAACCGAATAACCATCCTTTTGTCATATAAAAGGAGGTGTTGGGGTCTCATTCTAAAGATAACATAATAACAATGAAACTCTGCCCATTTCACATCCCCTCCTTGCCCCAAGAATTTGCAGCCACCTTGTGAGTTTTGTACTAAAATTCCCTATTCTTTCCTTTTTCCTCCATCATAAGCCTATTCCATTCCCTAGAGAGAGGTTGAGAGGAGAAAGATACGTTGAAGAGCAGTTGGAGCTTGGTGAAGACGAGCCCAGACCAAGTTCGAGGAGCAGTCGTCGATCTCATTGTAAGTAAACTTTGTGACATTAATAAAAGGAATACTTTTTTTGTCCCAAAACATGATGTGTTCAATCTTTATGTTTGGTTTATTTTTTATTCTGACATCTAACCCACTAATTCATATATGAGATGCATGTTCGTAGTTCCTTGTTTGTCTATCTGTGAATGCAAGTCAGCCTTGGGAGGAGACTTGTAGTCAGTGGATAAATTGAATGCAAAAGGATCAACACCGGACGCAGAGTTAAAGGTAGAGTTACAAGATCTTTTCACTTTGTATTTTATGCATGAATGTGGGGTATATTCTGGATAGTTATTAAAAAATGGGAGACTTTTAGATGGTTATATATGCCTACATGTTGAATCCTAGTGTATTCCATAGGGGGGTTTTGTCGCTATAGAAGAATTGGTGACCATACTGGGGAAGCCTCTCGGGTTTTTAGGGGATATTTGTTGGGTGTTTCAATTGGTTTTACTACCTTTTTGATTTTTCTGTAAGTTTCTAAGTCTTTAAGGGATTCTGGTCTGCCATACCAGTACTCCCTACCCCGTTAGTCTATCTGTTAGTTTTCTTTTTTTGAGAAGTTATAGAGGTGTACGCGGCCTGTAGTGGGTCTACACGCGTACATACACAACCTACCTTTAGACAACCCATATGCAGTCTATACGCGTACATATGCAGTCTGCTTAAGTGTTAGTAGCGTGTCTGTGTCAAGAAAGTTTTTTTGGAAGAAGAGGTAGTCAACCTCTTCCCTAATTGAAGTCATACTTCTCAGGGGTTTCTTGATCTAGTAATAGTCTCTGTTGTTACAATCTTTAGCCTGGGTTTGACATCAATTTGCTTATCTTTTAAGGATTTCTTGTGTTTTCTTTGAAATGGTTTTAGACGAGTCCGTGAGTCTTTTCTGATCAGCCTGTTTGGTATCGTCAGTGACTCCCTGTTGGCACAGGGGTAGACCCAGGGTTCAACTCCAAGAGCGCACCAACAAGCCCTAACTACTAGCCCTTTCGGTAACAGCTGTGAGGCAGATGCATTCTCACTCGAAGCATCTATGGGGGGGTTGCAGGACATAAATGTCTACAACCAAAGAGAATATCAAGTGGACCAAATATAAGAACAAAACATCATTTCTATATCCAGTATCAACTTAGATCTACTTCCAGTATCAACTTAGATCTACTTCGCACAACTATCTGTTAGATCTAACACAGTAATCAAATAGCAGTATATCAAATGATAATGAATAGAGCATCAATCACACACAACACAAAATATACATGGTTCACCCTCTCTCTAGGGATACGTCCACAGAACTGTGCTTTATACTATATTAAGATGAAGCATACAGTTCTTATTTGCACTCTTAGCTAGCAGATCTTCTTTCTTCTCCTCTCCGTCTCTCCCCCTTCCCACGCACCTAGTTGTAGGACTGATCTCCGCACCCAGTTGAAGATCTTACAATACTAGAAGGGTCTTATACTTAGCACTTCTCTCCTACCCAACAATACACACTCATACCAATAATAAAACTAGAACAAACCCTCTTCCCTCATCTAGGTTCTTATTTATACATTATAATGGCTGACCGATAGCCTTAGACTGAAACCTAGGTGTCAAAACCCTAGATACCAAAACCTTAGTTGTCTAAAACCCTAGGTCAACTTGACCCACTTTTTCAGGGCTTCACCAACCTATCTTTCCTCCCTTCACATGCGGTGCTCCAAAGCATCCAATGGTGGCTTTTTCCGCTTGATGAGTTGTCCATGATCCATCTTCCTTGCTGATATGTCATCCTCGATCTCCTCATCCAATGACTTGCTTTCTCTTACTTCAGTCCATTTTTTCTTCTCTTCTGCTCACTTCAACCTAGTAAAAATCACTGTGTCTTTCGTGCAGTTTGCATTTTTCCTTTTCTTCCTTGATCTTCGCTTACTTCCATACCCTAGGGCCAACAAGCCCCCAACACTCACCTGTGACTTGTCCTGAGGCACTTCATATCTAAGCCTTCTGTTTTACTTCGACTTTAGACTGCGTAGTGCAACCTTTTCTTTCTGCTCTATGTCTCCTTTCCTTCCTTGTGTAGACTATCTTGTCTATGTCTGGTACCTAGTTTCAACTACACCTGGTACCTCGACCCTTTTCCTCATGCTTTTACTGAGAGCTGCGAAAAAACTGGTTGTCACAATACAATTTCAACCGTCTCCCGTTCACCAAACCTTCCTTCCATTCTCCATTCAAAGTCTTCAACTACGCATCTCCTCCTTCTGTAACATAGTCAACCTCATATAGTCCAAGCCAATGCATTCTGAACTTTCCTGGATGCTTCATGAACTTACTGTCATATGCCAATACCAAGTCACCTTGCTTAAATGCCTTCTTCTTGATGTGCTTGTCATGGTAGGCCTTCTATCTTTCCTTCTGTACTTGCTGATGGAATCCTGCAATAAATCTGTCTTCTTCTAGTTTCACCAACTATGCAAGCTTCTCTTGAACAACGCCAATGTCATACATATCTGTAAAGGAAACGATTCTTAGGCTGGGTACCAAATATTCCATTGTGACAACGACTTCTAGACCATAAACCAACTTAAAAGGGGTCTGCAATGTTAGCTTCTTGCAAGTGGTTCTATAGGCCCATAATACTATTGGCACTGTTAAATCCCATTCATCCCTGTTCACACTGCAAATCTTTGTTAGTGATATCTCCAAGATCTTGTTGAATGCTTCAACTGTTCCATTTGATTGTGGATGGTAAGGTGTGCTCTTCTAATGATGCACTGCAAATTCCTCTGTCAGGGCTTCAATGGTCTTGTTGATGAAATGTGTGCCTTGATCACTCATAAGGATCTTTGGGCATCCAAACCTAGTTATGATGTCATCAAATATGAAGTGCACAACTGTAGTTGCACTACAGTCCTTAAATGCTCTTTCTTCGGCCCATCTGGTCAAGTACTATGTCGTAGTGATTATGTACCTTGATCCTGTGCGCTTTCCTGGTGGGTTTATAGGTCCCATGAAGTCAATGACCCATTTCTCGAATGCTTGTAGGGTCAACTATGGTGTAAAGGAATTTCATCTCTTCTGGATGGTTTCCCAACTCTTTGGCATACATCACAAGCTCTGTAGTAGTCCTTAGCATTTTTGTGTAGAGTAGGCCACCAAAGGCCATCCTTAAGAATCTTCTGTGTGGTTTCTTTCCTCACATAGTGTCCTCCTGGGATGCCTTCATGAGCTTTGGTGAGGATCAACAGTCGCTCTGCTTCCATAACACACCTCCTCAATATCTCATCGGGTCCCATCTTGTATAGTTGTCCAACGATAAGTGAAAAGTTTGCAGCGCGCATTACTAACTGTTTCTTTTGGGTGATTGTATACTCACTAGGTTCCATCCCTGTTGACAACAACTATCCTATCTCTGGGAAGTGGTCATCAATATTTTCAATGGTAAGTAGCTGTGCATCCGACAATGTATCCTCCAAACTGGTCGGCTCTTCTCCATGTTCCAACCTTGACAAGTGGTCAGGATCTTTGTTCATTCTTCCCGGCTTAACCACAATTTTGAAATCATATTTCTGAAATAGGAGAATCCATCTGCATATCCTCCCCCCCAACATTGGCTTGTTGACTAGGTATTTCATCATGGAGTGATCAGTAAACATCTTAAAGTGTCCTCCCAACAAGTAGTGGTGGAACTTCTGCAGCGCATACACCATGGCTAACCCTTCCCTTTTAGTAGTGGTGTAATTAATTTCTGCTGTTGATAGATTCTTTCTAGAAAGGCTAATGGGTGGTCGATGTCTCCTGTTCTCGGTTGTGCTAACACAACTCCTAAGGAAATAGAAGATGCATCAACATGCACATGAAACTCCTTGCTCCAATCTGGGAAAACCAGAATGGGTGCGGTAACCATTTTCTATTTCAGCGTGTCGAGGCTCTGATGGAATTCTTCTGTCCAGTGAAATTGGCAGTCTTTCCTCAAAATCTTCTCCATGGGTGTTGTAATCTGGGCATAACCTTTAATGAACTTCCTGTAATACCGAGTATGTCCCAGCGAAGTGCGCAGTTGTTTGACTGAAGTAGAAGGGGGAAAATCAACGATAATAGAAATTTTAGATGGATCTACCATCAATCCTTGCTTGCATACAATATGACCTAACAACACTCCAAATGGTGAGAAGAATATGCACTTCTTCAGATTCAAGGAAATCTGATACTGCTTGCACTTGTCCAACATTAGCCTTAGACATTCGATATGATTTTTCAATAAACTAAAAATAGTCCAATCATCAAAGTATGCTTCTAGAAATTTATGTAGAAACTCCTTGAATGCTTCACCTTGTAAAACATGTCTGGGGCATTCTTCAATCCAAATGGAATTACTGTATATTGGTAGGATCCCCACTCTATGGAAAATGTGGTCTTATGGCGATCTTCCTTGGCAATCTGGATTTGATGGTATCCAGAAAATCCATCTGTGAAAGAATATACTTCCTGTCCACCTACCTTATCTAACACCTCGTCAGTGAATGGTGTAGGAAATGGGTCATGAAAACAAGCATCATTCAACTTCCTGATATCTACGTAGATCCTGATCTCTCCTGTCTTCTTGTCTTGTACCACCATAGGGATAATCCACTCTGATTCTTCCACAGGTTCTATAATCCTTGCTTCCAACATTCTGTCAAGCTCAATCTTCACTTTCTCCTTATATTTAGGATTCAATCTGTAGGGTCTCTATTTGACTGGTCTGACATCTGGCTTCAAAGGGATCCTCATCTCTCCCATAGGCCCTTTAATTCCCTTCATATCAATGAACTTGGTTGGAAACAAGTCCTGATATTCATGCAGTAATTCTGTAATCTTGTCAATAGTAGCAGCATCCCAATAATATCCGACATTTGCAAGCTTCAGTGTTTGTCCTGTTACAATATTGACTTTCTTGATCTTGATTGGTTGTCCAATGAAAGGTAGCTGAACTCCTGGTCCTTCCACATCTCTCTGTCCTTCTGTTTCTATGATGTTCACCTTCCTAGGATCATTGTCTTCATCAACATTGATGTTGTAACAACCTTGTAGTTTCTGGAGGGGTGCAGTCCATTCGTCCTCTTCTTATTCTAAAGGGAGGCTAGATGCCTCCTCAAATACTTTCTGTCTTACAATCTGTAATGCTTGTTCTACTAAAGGATATTGACTTTCAAATAATAAGGTAGTTACAAAATTTTGAGTCATGCCTTCCTAATCTACAGTGACGAGGCACAACTCTGCTTGAAGATACCAGTTGATAGGGGTTGTGTCCAATGTGTTAATGAATTTTTTCACCCACTACTCTTGAGGATTTTTGCTCCAGGCTTCCTCGCAACTTCGCACATGGTCCTTCAGGCAGCTTCGACCTATGTACCTAACTTCCCAGCCTTCTACTTGTGTTGAGAATCATGCTGACATCAAAGTGTGACATTGTATCCAATCTATAATGTTGTTTTTGTGTGTCCCCCACCATCTTGCTGGTGTTTCTTTCAAGGCCTCATCCATTGCCAACAATATTTGTTGCATTGGTACACTTTCTTCAAAGTCTGACAAGAAGGTTTCTAAAGGGTTCAGACCATCAAAGGTGGGTAAGTTACTTACTGTTGTACCGATCCAGAGAACTTCTCTGGTTAATCTAGCGCATCTCCTTGTAGATACTTCATACATTTTGTTATGCCAGTTCTCCAGTGCTTCTTATGAATTTGATGAACATGCGCTGTCACTTCACCAGATTAGGTTCCCATCCGTTGTAGGATTAATGTAATCCTGTTGTCTGGCTATTAATTTGTATATGTTTTCCCGTTCATATGCACGGTCTTCTTCTCTGATGGGTTCTGTGTATCATGGACCTTCATCGAGATCTAAAGGTGCAATAACCCTAAGGCCATATCCTTCAAACATCATTCATATTTTCTTTAAATCAACCACGGTGGAATTATTGAAATCCCAATCAATTCCTAACAGCGCAGGGTAAAGACAGCTGTCATCAACTATCTCAATCACCTCAAAATCTGCAAAGTCCTTACTCCGTTGATGTCCACAAGGACATGTTCCAATCTTCTGAAGGGACTTACAGCTTGCTGATTATCCATCCTAATCCTGATAGGGGAATATGTCAACTTAGGTTTTCCCATCATTGCCCAGGTTTGCTTCGTCATGACATTGACCTCCGACCCTAAGTCGAGGACCACATAGTCTATATCATACTCTCGAATTTGAGCATTCAAGTGTAATTACTTATTTGTCCTTCTACTTTTAGAGACTTGGTGTACTTCCCTATTTAGTAAGGGGTCTATCTTTCCTATCTCATACTGTGTGATTAAATTTTGAAACTAGTGTACATCGTTTTCATCTTGAATCTCCTAATACAAGTATATAAAAATTCCATGAGCTTGCTTACCTCTTTTCCTTCTTTTGGCAAAGTAGACTGATCAAATGCTAGAGGAATTCCATATTCTCTTACTTTTGGTCGTGTCTTTGATGAAGAACCTTGGTCTCTCCTGAATTCTCTTCTTGCCTTCTCAAACACTTGTTTTTCTTTCTTTGCATCAAAAGTTTGTGTCCTCTCTGCAGCTTTCATGACTCCTGATTCTTCTGTAATCTTTCCTTGGGTCATTCTGTCTTCTCTTGTAAAAACACCTCCTCTAGTGATAAAAATGACTCTAGGGTCTTCTCCGTGAGGTTCAATGTATATCAGTTGCACTTGCGGGTTCTGTTGAGGTCCTCGTCTCTCCTGAAGCTTAGCTAGCAGCACAGGACAATCTTCGACAACATGTTCGAATGAACTGTAGTAGCTACAAGTAGTACAAGGGTTCTGACAGTCCCTCACTAAGCATCCTGGTTGCACACAGTTGTAATAGATGATCTGTCGTCGACCTTGACCCATACCTCCTCTTTGTCCTCTTCCTCTGAATCCACCACGAGGATTGAATTTTCCTCTTCCTGGAGAATTGTACTGCATAGTGTTTCCTTCTTGCTCTACTTTGCCTTGAATTTTGTATATATCCCTTGATCTTTCATGCATGAAGTCATAATCCATACAATCCCTATCATCATGCCCCACAGACTTACAGAACGTGCAATACAAATTTGTGGGTGTCTAAACATATTTTTTCATGTAATAGCACTCGCCCAGGCGATGTCTATTCCTGCATACCTCGCACCAGGGTAGGGTGACTTGCTTCAAAGGGCTCGAAGCTCCAGAGGCCAAGTATTCATGAAATAGAGGATAGTGTTCCTTATCACGGCCTTCTAATTTTCATCTGACACACTAGATGTACTCTCTTTTATCTTTTCCCTTGTTCTTCTTCATATCTTCGACCTGCAGAGACAAACTAGTTAGCTGACTCAAGATTTGACTCATACCTGAGCTGGATTCTCCCATAGGGGCTGATTCTAACTTCATGGCGATCTCCAACACCTCAGCCTATGAAGTGATCTTCAGTTGCATCAGAGTAACTCTGATGTGTGGTAAGAGGGCATCAATGAACCATTCCTTGTTCTGCTCATCTGGGATTTGAAAACTTAGATGGTCTGTCAAGGTCTTAAATCTCTGATCGAACTCCCACACAGGTTCAACTATTCTCTGATTGATTTCTTTTAGTTCTGTAATGCACTGCGATTCTGACTTAGGTTTCTTGAATTCAACAATTAGTGAAGTCTTAATGGCATTCAATGGTTTAGGTGTCGCTCCTTGGACAAATTCCATGTACCAACTCAGTGCACGATCTCTTAGGGTAGTACTGAACTAAGCTCATTTGACAGATTCGTTGGTGATATTCTTAATGCTCCACACAAATTCATAGAGAACGCAATGTTGTTTAGGGTCTTCAAATCCATCTCCTCTAAAGGTGGGTAACCTCATCTCATCTGACATAGATCTTCCTAGGGTTCTTGACTAAGTATGTGGTGGGCTACTAGTGACAGTGCTCTGAATGCTCATGTAACTTTGATTACTCTGACTACTTAATGCTGTTGAATCAACAGGAGGAATAATAGTACTTACTTCAACAGTCTGTGTAGTTCCTGAAGCTTCTAGCTCTTCCTGACGAGGTTCTTCAGCTTTTCCTCCCACTGCCCTAGCGGGTTTTGAAAGCCCTTCATTCATCAGATTTGCCTCTTCTCCATTGTAGAAACCCTCATCCCCGTAGTTCTCCTTGAAAAGGTTCACAAGATGAACTTCTCTGAATGCTCTCCCACTGTGCATATGTCCAGTCTCCGTGTCGCTGTCGGTGTCCAAATTCTTGAACATTAGCCTTTTCCAATCCTTCCAACTACTATATCTTCAATATGTTCTTCTCATGCAATAACATCTTGATCCTCAACTTTAGAAAGTGTCAAATTTTTCCTCTGGGTCCCTTGAAGAAATATCTCTCGGCTCGGCTATATGACTATTCTGTCAACAACAAACTCGGTGATGTACCCTCCAATGGTGCTATCAAACCATTGATCTACTTCTCTTGACACAATGTTATCAACTCTCTTGACCTTCCTGATCAATGCTGACGTCCAAACCACAGGAGGTCTAGATATGATCTCGAACTAGGTATCTGCTAACCTAGCTAACCACTCATATAGCTCTTGATGGATTTCCCCAAAGAAAATCTCGTGTATATCAGTGAAGATATATATTTCTAACCAATCCTTTGTACTAATATTAGGGTTCTTGTTCTAGGCTTCAACAAATTCCTTTTCTTGATATTCTATCCACTTCTGAATCTTTGTCTTTGATGGAAACCACCTTGAAATTCCCTCAAGATGATTTCTGTCCCGACAACAGAACCATTTGTTGGCACAGGAGTAGACCCAGGGTTTAACTCCAAGAGCACACTAATAATCTCTAACTATTGGCCCTTTCAGCAACACCTGCGAGGCAAATGCAGTCTCACCTGAAGTAGCTATGGGGGGGTTGCAGGAAAAAAAAGTCTACAACCAAAGGGAATATCAAGTGGACCTAATACAAGAACAACACATCATTTCTATATCCAGTATCAACTTAGATCTACTTTGCACAACTATCTGTCAGATCTAACACAGTAATCAAATAGCAGTATATCAAATGATAACAAAAAGAGAATCAATCACACACAACATGAAATATATGTGGTTCACCCTCTCTCTAGGGCTACGTCCACAGAACTGTGCTTTATAATATATTAAGATGAAGCATACAGTTCTTATCTGCGCTCTTAGCTAGCAGATCTTCTTTCTTATCCTCTTTGTCTCTCCCCTTTCTACACACCCAACTGCAGGACTGATACCCACATCTAGCTGAAGATCTTACAATACCAGAAGGGTCTTATACTTAGCACTTCTCTCTCACCCAACAATACTCACTCATACCAATAAAAAAACTAGAACGAACCCTGTTCCCTCATATAGGTTCTTATTTATACATTACAATGGCTCACCGACAACCTTAGGCTGAAACCTAGGTGTCAAAACCCTAGATACCAAAACCCTAGGTGACTAAAACCCTAGGTCAACTTGACCCGCTTTTTCAGGGCTTTGCCAGCCTGTCTTTCCTCCCTTCGCGCGCGATGATCCAAAGCATCCAACAATGGATTTTTCCTCTTGCTGAGTTGTCCATGATCCATATTCCTTGCTGATCTGTCATCCTTGATATCCTCATCCAACGACTTGATTTCTCTTACTTTGCTCTGTATTTTCTGTTCTTTTTCTCACTTTGACCTAGTAACAGTCACTGTGTCTTCTACGCAGTTCGCATTTTGCCTTTTCTTCCTTGATCTTCAATTACTTCCATACCCAAGGGCCAACACTCCCTACAATCCATGGGCAAGAAGTTAGTTCTTGGTCTTGTCTTGTCTTCACTTTTTCCCTTTTTCTTGCTTTAAAGAAAAAGAAAAAGAATTTATTTCAAGTTTCTTGTTTGAAGCATTTCAAAATAAAATAAAAAAGATTTCATTTTTCTTAGTTTGGTTAAGTAGTTAGGTTAGTTGTTTCGCTTGTCAGGAAAAAAAAGTTATTTTCTTAAGTTCTTTACTGAATGATTATAACATTAAGTAGCTCGTAGTCGAGTGAAATTTCGTTTTAGGTTTTTCTTTTAAAATATCTTAGAAAAAGTAGTTACGAAAAGTTGGTTAAAGAGTTTCAAATTGCAAATCTTTATTTGTCAAAAAGAAGTAATTTTTCTTTCAGTATTTGTTTATTTCTCCTTCGTCTCTCAAAACACACCACTAGTTTAATTTTAATTTCCTTGACTTAAGACAAGCCACTTAAAATTAACGCTTAATTAAAATCAACTAGACTTTATGTTTGTAGGGTCCATCAACTAGTCTAGGCTAGAGCCTTTATTTAGGTTGGAGAGGAAACTCTTCAAGGCTTATAAAACAAACATACGAGTATGAGCTAGGGAGTGTAAAAATTCCAGTAAACATGAAAGTTATCTGGGACCCCCCTCTAACACAGGGGCTAAACATGAGGTCGTGTGTGGAAAGGTAGCGGAGATAACCGCTCCAAAGCCAGACCAAGTGTAGTGGGGAACACATATAGAGGACTTGTTGTGGGATTCTGTCGGTTGCATTTGCTATGGAGCTTCATGGATCTCGAATCCGTTCGAGGTCCTCAATTGTTTTCCGGACCACTTGATTTCGATACCCTCAATAGGTTTCAGGATTGATACCCTGCTCATTGCGGTCCACCCGACTGTCGACTGTACCCACATGGTGACTGTTTGTGCGCTAGAAACCTAGTTGCCTTTATTCTAGTGACTTCGACAAGTGACTGCGGGGGTATACCATGATACCTAGGGTAGACTTCAGGTCAATATTTTTTGAGTATACCTGGAGGGTGCTTCCGTATTCGAGTTGCACTTGCACCGATAAGTTTCTCTAGTGTTGGCTGGCATAATTGTTCTTCCAACTAGTTAGTGGTTTGCTTGCTTTATCTCATAGGAACTTTTCTAGTGTGTGCTGATTTTCAACGTTAGTAAAATCCTTACAGTGTCACTGATCTTTTCAAAAAGTGGAAGATCAAGAGATCCACCGGTCGCGAAAGCTTTAAGGTCTTTTGCTGGTTTCATTGGAGCCACCACCGCCATCGTTATGATGAAGACTTGACCAACAAGATTCATTTGAGGCGACCGAGCCGTAGGAACTGTGCCCTATCCATCCTCGAGAGGAGAACAATCGAATCCAGAGGAGCCAACCATTTTTTACCTTGGAGAGGAATATCTCAGGCCATATAACCCTCCGATCACTGACTTGTCAGTGCCAATTTTGATACAAGTTGTCCCTCCAAGGGTAACTCATCACTAGCGTAAGATAGTTTTACAAGCATTGATGGAAGCGAATGCTGCTACTTCATTTGGGAGTCCTCGTACTCCCTCAACGACTGCCACCACTGGGGGCATTCTGCCTCATAACCCACCTTCACCGGTCCAGAACAACATGGTGTCGGCCACCTCTACTTTGGGTAGCAGTCTGATCGCTTCTATGGCGATGATCACTGCTCCATTCACACAGAGTGTGACGGACCCTCTGTTTTCATACGGGATGCCCGAATTTGATACGAACTTTGTCCTCACCTACTCCACTCTACAGACCTTGGGTATGGGCATAGGGAGCTCTAACGCTCCTTTGCAAGGGACCATGGGGGGCACCTCAACCCCTTATAATGCTTTCCCTTATGGCTGGGGTCATATACCTCCTTCATCCCCTTCGCTCGGTGGTGCTCTCCAAAAATCCATCAGGCCAAACATAAAATACAACTTGTTTGAAGTAGGCAGTCAAGGACCTTCTTCCTACACCACGCCGGCAGGTTCATTTCCAGTCTCTTTGTTCGACACATTTGGTAATAATGCATTCTCTTCAACTGCCATCTCGGCCTGGGGCAACCCTAGTTTTGGACAACAAAATTCTGTGCAGGGTACCATTCCTACACAGAGGGAAAACACAAGAGTCCCCCCCTCACATGGACCCTGGAATCTGTGGAAGGGATCAGTCCCCTCATCAAGGATGCCGACCGGGGGAAACCCCTTCCATGGCCAATGGAACCCTAGACAAGGCTCATTACCTATGCCCATCGGATCGGCAGGGCTCAACCTCTTCCATGGCCAATGGAACCCTAGGAAAGGCTCAGTACCTATGTGTAACACCCTGTTTCCCCTAGTCTGTAAAAATAATTATGCTGGCCAAGAACCATGGCAAACTCAAAGATGTGAATGTGTGATTTTGAATGGACCTTAGTATACAAGGTCAACGAATGTAAGTTAACATTATGAATATATATATATATATATATATATATATATATATATATTGCAGGACTGCTGAGAGGGGGGATGTGCTAAAAAAGAGACCATGATGGCTGAAGAAAGGTGGTGGAAGGCACCTAGAATGGTGGCGTTTGTTAGCGCTAGAAGTCGCTCCTGGATTGCTTGCATAAGCAGAGCCCAACACCCATCAATTTTTATGTCACGGTTTGATAAATAGGTGATCAAATGGGTAGAGACTCGAGGAGATATCAATCTAACTCGGGGACTGGATCTGGTAAGTAAAGAACAAAGGAGGTCTAGAATCCTAACTTCAGCCAGTGGGTTGATTAAAAGATGAGCAGGTGGAATACTTAGTAAGAAAGGTGAACAAACAGCTCTGGGCAACAGGCTTACAGTGGTTTGTAGGGGAAAAACTCTAAACACAGGATCCTCCTGGTTCAGGGCTTCCAGAAACTGAATAGAAGACTTGACTGGATCCTCCAATTCCAAGTCATTCAGCGTTAAGGAAATCACAGGAACTGATTAGAGACTCCGTAACTATTACAGTGATCCATTACAACATCATCCTATAATAGCTACAACTTGATTGGATCCTCCAATTCTGAGCTGCTCTAACACAGTATAACAAAGATGTAAAGAAACTGGCATTCATAAGGCAAGAAGTCTTAGAAGTCTATACATAACCAGAGCATCAGTGCTTCATTAAATCTTTACAATTGGGAGCTCTGCTCAACCATTGATCCCTTACAAAATACAAAGACTGAGTCTATATACTCAGAGAAAAATGACTAACAGAGGCGTGCCCAGTCGCCCAAGGCTTGGTGTCCCTTCAGTCAAACTCATACTGATATTCTTTGTCAGACACCACCTTAACTGCGCATGGCTCTCGCAGGGGGATTAGCTGAATCAGTAAATGCTGAGTTAGCGTGCACAGACCTCCTCTGGATAGTCTAGGACTCGACATGGCTTTTCTGAAAGACTGGGTACACAGGACCCTCTCAAGTGGACCGCCTACAAGACCCTCTATACCTTGCAATTAATGATTGAGGCGAGGCCTCAACCACCCTCTCGTTTCTTCATTCATCCCTGGCAGGTATTGGGATCCAGACCACGTCGAACTGGAGTCTGAAGAGCAAAGTGCCCCCCTTCGGAGATTTATCTCAACGCTTCGGGGCTTGAGTAGCTGAATGAAAAATATAAGTGCCCCTTCCCAGGCCTCCTTCTTGATGACCAGGCACCAAAACCATGGGCCCGGCTCTGGGCACTATCGGGAATTCGAGGTTAGGGGTTTCGCGGTTCCCGCTGTCTAGAACTCCTCGCCTCTCTAATCCCTGATTTGCAATGCCCCCTTTTCTCCATGCCTTGGCCCTCCTGGCTAGGCTATTTGGTCCATATGACCATCCCTCATAAGACTGCAACCCTATACCTCGGTCGGGGTTTCGACACTTGTGACGTCGAAATGCACATGTATCCAAGACTCCCGATTCCCCGAATCACGATGCGCCTTTGATCATGCTAGATCTCCTGGCTTAACCTTGGACGACGTGATCGTCACTCCATGACCACTTACCTTAACCCATCAGGGCTACGAGGTTTGTGATGCCTCAATGCATACACTCGCGGGATTCCTGATCGTCCAAATCCTGACGCTCCGTTACGCTGACAGCTGGCCTCCACTGATCGGGGTTTTCAATACCACGATGCGACTGTCCACGGGACTAACGATCCTCCGAATCCCGACGTGCCCCTTCCTTCTCAGCTCTATCCCTTCCCAGCTATACCATGGTCTATGTGACCACTTACCATATGACCACAACCATCTAGCTGTCCATTGGGGTTTCAGGTTTCACGACGTCAATGTGCACACACCCTTTTGACTCACGATTCTTCTATTCCCGATTCTCCGATGGGTCCCGGTCGTTGACCTATCAACGGTCCTTTCGCCTGTTGCTAAAATCTGCCACCTGTTCTCCTGACAGTTGGTGTGGCCCCACGCTCCTAGGCCTTATCGAGAAATCGCGTATCGCGATTTGCCAATGCACGAAACCTTTACTCCCAGGATCTCCGATATCCCGATTCCCGACTCTTCCCAGGCATTTGACACCTGTTCTCCACGCTGAATCCCATCATGGATTTTCCCTGGTGCGCTGATGGTTGCCACGCGTCCTTGAAAATAGACAATCCCAAATTCACTCGACGCTTCTGTGGGTCCGGGCCCTAGTTTCGGTGCTTTGGCGCTGTCGGGGTTCGGGGTTTCACGATTTTTAAAGAGGTAAAACTTTCACTTCATGAACTCCCGAATGCCTAAACTCCGACGCGGCCAGACCTTGCGCCACACGTCCTTCGGGATGAACGGCTGTCATCCATTCTTGAACATGCTATGGGTGCTATCTAATGCGTTAGCCTTGGTGCAGCTTTGCTGATCGCGATTTCCCGCTCATCGCTGATTTGATTCTTTGGATAATTCCCGGACAT
The DNA here is from genome assembly GCA_009831015.1 of Picea engelmannii. Lineage (NCBI taxonomy): Eukaryota > Viridiplantae > Streptophyta > Pinopsida > Pinales > Pinaceae > Picea > Picea engelmannii. The sequence goes on from ML789548.1 coordinate 106,472, forward strand.
TGAAATCAGGGCGCTTGCTCGCTTGACCTGGGCCCGAAATGGATCTCTTTATGTGCTACACTTGGGCACTTATCGCAATCCCGCATACCTGTGTACCTTTGTGCCCCGATACCACAATTGTTACTAACATTAGGATCCATGGGGGATAGAGTCGTCCCTGTGATGTTCTAAGGACTCATTTTGCAGTTCCAGTGCCTCACTGTTGGGCTATGGAGTCATGCTCAAAACATCCCGCTGCTGAAAATACAGGCCGAAAAATAAAAGTAACAAACTAAAGATACATGCTCAAAGGAGTAATAAAATATTTTACATGGGCTAGGTGAAAGAGAACTTCCACCATAGCCATTCAAGCAGCTTCCTGGATAGAAGCTCCTTCCTTCTGTCGATGATCACCAGCAGATGGTGTAACCATGACAGCAAAACGGTTACACTCTTCAACTCCTCCTTATAGGCTGGAGTTGAGATGAAATAGGGCGGCTCCAAAGCATAAGGGAAATTCCACTCCATGTATCCGCTGACAAGGTCATCAAATGAGCGGCCAATTCTAGGAAATTGGCGACAGAAAACCTCTTCTGCTACACAGTTGTTCACATGCGGCCGAATATCTCTAATAAGCACAGGCGGGTGAATAACTGAAATGGGCTCGCTGATCTCAGGTGGTGGTTGCTCACCGACTGGCTCTGCGTAGTCTGTAAACTACATTTTCGACTGCTCCTCTGGTTCTTCTGGTACCTCTTCTTGGCTCTCCCAAGGATCAGAGTCATAATCATCATAGATAGGACCTATGGGAGAGCTCTGCTTTTCAATTTACTGCTCAGGGGGGCTGATTTCCTCGCATTGTCTTTCATTTGTGAACAGAGGAGAAGGCTCTACAGTATTCTCTTGGAAGTTCTGGGTGTCCAGCTCAGAACCTGATTCATAGCTGTCATACATGGGCTGGCTGCTACCCAGGTCATCAATCTGTGATGTGGGGCTCTGCTGCTCCTCAACTAAATAGTCGTTAAAGCTGGGTGAGCACCAAACTTCTTCATCTTGCAAAAAAGGAACGATCTCCAAATCCTCCTTTCCAATCCCAAATGTAAATACATCATGGGAAATCTCGTGAAGAAAAAGAGAACAGTCCTCTTCCCCAACTACCACTTCATCATTTTGTTCTGAGACAGCAAGCTCATCGGGGACAGATGTTAATGTGCTTATGGGATCTTCAATATTCTCCTTGAGAGAGCCATCTAGAACATCTTCCTCAGAGACTGGAAAATCCTCCCCATTGTCCTAAGATTTTAACCCTTCTAATTGGGCAGAGAGATATTTCACCTGCTCTATCAGCTTACTCAGGGCGCCATCCTCCTCCCTTTCATAACCTGCTCTATCACTTTCACCTGCTCTATCACTTTCATAACCTGCCTCAGATGCAGATGAATGGGGAGGAGAAGGGACTAAGTTCTGATCCAGGTCATCAAGATCCTTCCCACAACTTTCGTCAGAAACAACTTTCTCTTGTATAGAGTTGTGGTATCCCTCACAACAATTATGAAAAATTAACTCAAGGGGATACTGCCTCTAACAGTAGGTGGTGAAAGCTACATGGAATCCATGGAGTGAAGAAATTCTAGCAGGTGGTAAAGAATGGTACCATTTACGCGCATCCCTTGCTAACGAGAACATGAACATCTTCAGTAACACATCCTCATGATGTATCTTCCACTGACGCATGAGTTCATGAAACTCACTGAGGTGTTAAGCAGGGTTGTCCTCTTCACACTTTTCAAATATGGCCAAATAATCACCCCATTCATCCAGAGAGGGGACAACATTAGGAAAACCAGGAATAGCAGAAAAATTAAAAGGAGAAAACCTGCGAGGAAGGATTTTCTCCATATCGAACCAGTGGAGTCGCCAATCGATCCTTGAATCATGGAATTGCCAGGTGAAAAAAAAAATGTGCAGCTTCGAATGTGTCTGATCCTTGTTCACTATCAAAGGCTAAATATTAACATAATCGTTACCCCAGGAAACTTCTTAGGCCGAGAAAGCCGCCGCTGAAACCTTCTCGAGAAAGCTCCTTTGGGCCATCTTTCAGGTGTGCCAACCGTGGCCACAACTGAAACAGTAAAGTGGAAACAATGGAGTTGCCACAGTGGAGTCGCCAGGTGCATAGTAGCAATCTGAGTAATTCTGATTTCTGATGCACCTTCAGAATCAGTTGATCGTTGTCGTTCAATCCGGGAAAATATTCAACTTCGTCCTCGGCAACGGCGCAAGAAATGTTAGCGCTGGAAGTCGCTCCTGGATTGCTTGTAGAAGCAGAGCCCAACGCCCATCAGTTTTTATGTCACGGTTTGATAAATGGGCGGTCAAATGGGTAGAGACTCGAGGAGATATCACTCTAACTCAGGGACTGGATCTGGTATGTAAAGAACAAAGGAGGTCTGGAATCCTAACCTCAGCCAGTGGGTTGATTAAAAGATGAGCAAGTGGAAGACTTAGTAAGAAAGGTGAACAAATAGCTCTGGGCAACATGCTTACAACGGTTTATAGGGGAAAAACTTTGAACGCAAGATCCTCCTGGTTCAAGGCTTCCAGAAACTGAATAGAAGACTTGACGGGATTCTCCATGCCTCCTTCTTGATGACCAGGCGCCAAAACCATGGGCCCGGCTCGTGGCGCTATCAAGAATTCGAGGTTTGGGGTTTCGCGGTTTCCGTTGTCGAGAGCTCCTCACCTCTCCAATCCCCGATTTGCGATGCACCCTTTTCTCCACGTGCTGGCCCTCCTGGCTAGGCTATTTGGTCCATACGACCATGCCTCATAAGACCGCAACCCTATATCTCCATCGGGGTTTCAACACTTGTGACGTCGAAATATGCATGTATCCAAGAGTTGCAATTCCCTGAATCACGACGCGCCTTTGATCACGCTAGCCCTCCTAGCTTAACCCTGGCTGACGTGAACGTCACTCCATGACCACTTACCTTAACCCGTCAGGGCTACGGGGTTTGTGATGCCTTAATGCATACACCCACGGGATTCCCGATCGTCCAAATCCCGACGCTCCGTTACGCTGACAGTGGCCTCCACTAATCAGGGTTTTCAATACCACGATGTGCCTGTCCACGAGACTCATCTGAATCCCTACACACCCCTTCCTTCTCAGCTCTAGCCCTTCCTGGCTATACCATGGTTTATGTGACCACTTACCATATGACCACAACCATCTAGCTGTCCATCGGGGTTTCGGGTTTCACGACGTCAATGTGCACACACCCTTTTGACTCGCGATTATCCGATTCTTGATTCTCCGATGGGTCCCGGTCGTTGACCTATCAATGGTCCTTTCACCTGTCGCTAAAATCGGCCACCTGTCCTCCTGACAGTCGGTGTGTCCCCACGCTCTTAGGCCTTATCAAGAAATCGCATATCGCGATTTTCCAATGCACGAAGCCTTTGCTCCCGGGATCTCCGATATCCCGATTCCTGACTCTCTCCAGGCGTCTGACACCTGTCCTCCATGCTGACTCCCGTCGCGGCTTTTCCCCGGTGCGCTGATGGTTGCCACGCATCCTTGCAAACAGATGGCCCCAAATTCACCCGACGCTGCTGTGGGTCCGGGCCCCAGTTTCGATGCTTTGGCGCTGTCGGGGTTCGAGGTTTCCCGATTTTCAAAGAGGTAAAACTTTCACTTCATGAACTCCCGAATGCCGAAACTCCAATGCAGCCAAACCTTGCACCACGCGTCCTTCAGGATGAACGACTGTCATCATTATTGAACATGCTATGGGTGCTATCTAATGCGTTAGCCTTGGCGCAGCTTTGCTGATCGCGATTTCCCTCTCACCGTTGATTTGATTCTTTGGATACATCCCGGACATTGAAATCGAGGTGCTCGCTTGCTTGACCTGGGCCCGAAATGGATCTGTTTATGTGCTATGCTTGGGCACTTATCGCAATCCCACAGACCTATGTACCTTTGTGCCCCGATACCACAATTGTTACTAACAGTGTTAACTTCCACCGAAACCAATACCGTATTTGGTCTTCACTGGTCCGGAGAACCAAGAGCGGCTCGCTGGCCCCGAAATGAATTACTCGCCAGGATGGTAGGTGAAGAGGATCCTCATGAGTTAATGAGGGATGGGGGTGAACCGCCCATCTGTGGAGGCCTCAGACCTGACCAGTGCTGGGAAATTCTTGCCACACGCAACCTCGCCGGAAAAGAAAAGGCAGGTAAAAGGTGTGGAAGGGGGGGATGCGAGGGGGATCTTAGGAGGAGGAGATTGGAAGAACTCTGGAACAAAATACAGAGTGAGAGATAGCAGAGAGGAAGGAGAATAACCTTTGTTCTCGATCGTTGAAGAACAAAGATAGAGAGTCTCGAGCATCGTGGTCTCAGCTCGGGGGTGGCTAGTGGTAAATCCATTTGGAGTCGCTAAGCCTACGGTTGGGTGGAAATGAGCACCCCTCTCAGCAGTTGCATCAAATCCGATGTTTTTCTGATAAGTGTTTTATATCTTGTATCTTGAGATTTATATGCTGACTTGTATGCTCATAGTCTGTGCAATTATGAATGGTTTCAGTGTAAGACTGTCTGCATGGTGCTTTGATCCGAAATGATGGCTGTATGATTTTGTTGGGAAGACCACGTATGGCTTATGTTTATATATATATGTATATATATACTGAACTAATACATATTTTCAAGTCTGTTCTCAGGAAATGTATTTCCCTTATTTTATCTCAAGTAATGCTTTGGATAGATATTCCCACAGGGACACCTTTTTTAAAGTTTACCCAATAATCTGCCAAAGGATTTGATGACATAAGTCTGAAAAACCCTACACGAGAGAGAATGATATTACTAGACTTCGATATTTCTGAGTTTCGGCACCCGGGGTATCTAAGTGCGAGTCCTCTTGTACTCGCGAGTCCTGAAACCCTGACTTGCGAAATCCCGAAATGATAGAGTGGGGATGAATTAAGGACCTTTCGGTGGTTCAGTTCCCAGGATACCCTTCCTCTTGATAAATGCACGAATGAGATTCTTTCGGAGGATCTAAGGCCTGTTATGACTGTTAAATTGAATAAAGGAGTGCAAGCGTTAATGCCTCGACCCCTTTTTACCTTCGTAAGTAGCGAAGAAATCGGGACCGTCGATTTCAAGACCCATGGGGATACCTGGACCGTCCAACTGTAGAATACACGTGGAGACCGGTAAGTGTTTTGGATTTTCGGCACCCGAGAGATTAGAGGGTAAGAAACTTTATCCTCATGACTCCCAAAATCCCGATATGCGAAATCCCGAAATAACACCGTATGGCTAAATCCCAATATTTTGGTATTTCGGCATTCGAAATATCCTAAGGGTGAGCTCCCTTGTATCTGCCAGTCCCAAAATCCTAATGGGGTAATCCTGAAAGGACGATATGCAGACATGTTACGATATTTCGGCATTTCGGAAATTAGAATACTCAAGGGTGGATTTCCTTGTACTCGTCAGTCCCAAAATCCCGATGGGTGTAATCCCGAAAAGAACTTAGCCTCATATATATATATATATATGAGGCCCCTGGAAAACTCATATGTGAGGCCTACTTCGGCCCCCAGAAAACTCATATGCGAGGCCTCTTGTCATTGCACCTCACGAAATCCCGAAGTATGAAACCTCGAAAAGGTCTAGCATGGGTAAACCTTGGTGTTTCGGTGTTTCAGCAACCAGGAAACCCAAGGGTCAGTCTTCTTGTACTCGCAAGCCCCAAAATCTCGACTTGCGAAATCATGAAATGAACTAGCATGGATGAGTTGTGACGTGTCGACGTTTTGGTACTCGGGACACCTAAGGGTAAATTCCCTTGTATTCGCCAGTCCCGAAATCCTAAAATGGTCTAACATGGATTTGAATCCCGATATTTCGGTGTTTCGGCATCCAAAATATCCAAGGGTGAAGTGCCTTATACTCGCAAGTCCTGAAATCCTGACTTGTGATATCCCGAAAGATGGAGTGTGGAAAAGTTATCATATTTCGGTATTTTGGAACCCGGTGCACCTAAGTGCGGGCCCCACGTGTTCTCCAGTATCGAAACCCCTGATTAGCGAAATCTCGATGGATAAATTCCCGAAATAGAGGAGCATGTTTAAAGTTTCGATGACTTATAGTTTTTGGCTTCCGGGATACCTAGGAATGCGACCCCTTGTTCTCACATAACGCGAAATCCCGAAAGGAGAAATGACGAAATGGACCAGCACAGCTATTGGGTGTTTCGGTATTTCGGTACCCGAGATACCTATTGGCAAGTTCTCTTGCACCCGCTAGTCCCAAAAACCCAGGTTGAGAATTCCCAAAATAGACGGAGTGACATATATATATATATATATATATGTAGGTTTCGGAGTTTAGGCTCCCGGGAAACCTAAGTGCGAGACCTCCTGTCATCGCACATCCCGAAATCCCGATGGAGTGAACCCCAAAAGGTGGAGTGACAGGTTTTAATCCGAGTGGCTGTTAATCTCGTTAAAGCGGTTAGATCCGTTTCGGGTTTCGGCCCTTCGAAAAACAAGAGAAAAAAAAGAAGGAAATACATGCATTGCGATTTCTTGAATCGCGAAAGCTGGGAGCACCGCTCTGGTAAGACCTTTGGTCATAGAAGCTGATCATATGGGTACGGATAAGGGATGGCAGGGTCTGTATCAGGTCCCATAAGAATTTAGGAAATTCTATTCATCGGAGAAAAGATTAAAAAGGCCGAAAAAATTTGATTTCCGTAGTGGGTGTGTTACACTATGCCCGTTGGATTGATAGGGGAGAACCCTTTCCAGAATCCTTGGAACACAACGCATGGATAAATCCCCACCCACCCCTCAATGTCCAATTATGGGAGTCAACTAATGATGTCTCAGCAAGCGCAATATCCGTACGCTGACCACGACCATGATTATTTACCAAAACCCTAGTCAGTAGCCTAACTTTTCCTGGCAACCTGGTGCCAGCCAAACTCCAGGCTCCTTTTTCTCTGTATATAGTCAACAACCCAAGCTACCGTTTCTAGCAACGTTACATTTTCCAAACTTGACAAGGTTATTAAATGACCCAATCTTTCACGATCCACATTGGTATCCTATGCCGATGAAGTTTCCCTTGGACATTATGAAGTTCAAAGGTAAGCCTAACGAAGATCCGGGCGATCATGTGACCACTTTTCGCCTATGGTGCTCGTTGAAATCGTTGTGAGACAACTCCATACAGTTGCGTTTGTTTCAATGCACTCTTATCAGGAGTGCCACAAAATGGTACATTGAGCTTGACCACTCAAGATACTCTACATTTGGAGAATTGGCAATGGTTTTTCTAAACCATTTCCAACTACCTGTGAGATATGACGCCGACACCAAATTGCTGGCCAACTTTGAGAAAACAAAGGCTGATCATATATTGGATCACATCAGAGAATGGTGACATAGGAAGAGTTTGATAAAAGTACCAGTGAAATTGGATTTCCTACTTGCTAGCGACATTTCTTGTAAAGGGGGTAAAATGCGAAGGAGTGGGCTAAGAACCCACCTGCCCTAAGTTTAGGATGCAAATGCGACTGTGTTTAAATGGAAATCAATTCTGGACAACAGG
>ML789548.1:114176-127063 GCA_009831015.1 Picea engelmannii
CCCAGTGGCCGAGATCAAACCGCCCGGATCAAAGGCGCTCAGGCAATCCAGACATCCTCTGTCTCTCTGCGTTTAATCAACGTGGGGCCCCCTTCCTTGTTGTGGCATCTTTCCATCTATCCTCCACCTGACCGTGCGATGAGGTTCACTCCCTTTAGCCCCTTCCTCATTCTCCGACATCTGTTCATCTCCCCTCTTCTGGTCTGCGTGGTCCCCTTCTCATCTCATCATCCACTCACCACCTGCCACATGTCCCGCTCCCCTTCCACGTCAGCCTCATGCTGAAACGTGCCCATTGTATCTCATCTCCTGCCCCCCCTCCGCTTATTTCCTTCCACCATGTGTCTTCCCTTATAGCCTCTCTCACACCTCATCACTTCATATCGCACCCTCATAGTATTGGCACCACCACTCCCGTTATGTGCCCCATCCTTCGCGCTGGCCTCCACGCCTATTCATCAGGCCATTCAGCTAATCCAGGTGGCAGCACGAGGGGTCTTCCACGTCGCAGGGGTGCCGAGTTGGCCATGCCATCCTCAATCCCGATGAAGTAGTTATTGAAGTAGTTGATGGTGGTTAGATATCACCTTCGCCATAATGGGAAAGTCCGACGACGAATTAAAGGAACGTCGATTCGCCCACGGAACTGTCAGGAGTTTGATTGCGTCTGCAATAGGTGCACGATCATTCAGAGACTGCAACTACAGATTGTCAGAAGCCATGCAGATGCAATGTGTTTAATGCAATGTCTCGATTTTGTTGTTGTTGTTGTTTTGAGTATATGTAGGCGTTTTCACCATTTTTGTATGGATCGATGGTAGAGAAAATCTCCTGACTGTAAAGTTTTAACAACCATTCTAGTTTCCTGGTTGTGCATCTGTATATGAGATTTCTTATTTTATGACAAACAATTTCCTTACTCCGTCTATGTTTTCGTCTCATACCAGAGAGTTCATGATCGAATGGTTCGCATGAATTGTTGCAGTTATGTTATTATAAAGCATTTGTTGTTACATTATTGTATTCTCTGGTCTTCTGTGTTTGAATGTAAGAGGATCTTGTGTTTGGAATCTTTCTTCTCCAGTCTGTTAGGAACCTGATGTTTATGATAGACCCTCACACTCTTCTCATACAAGTCTTCCCCCTGCTCACCCTTATTACAACTCACTGTTTGAAGTTTATCTAAGACCTCACTTGCCCATGCATGCCTGACCTAGTTTCTGAGTTGAGACGATATTGTTCTGAGTTTTCTTCCATTTGATCATCCCTCTATAAACAAATCGTGACATTAAACTGATGGGTGTCGGGCTCTGCTCCTGCAAGAAATCTAGGAGTGACTTCCAACGCCAAGATTTTTGGCACCGTTGCTGGGGACGAAGTTGAAGATTTTCCCTGGGCAGAACAACATTGTGCCTTTGATTCTGAAGGTGCATCAGACATCGGATCCCTTAAAGATTGCTACTGTGCACCTGGCGACTCCACTGTGGCGACTCCATTGTTTCCACATCACTGTTTCATCTGTGACTACTATTAGCACACCTGAAAGCTAACCCTAAGGAGATTTCTTGAGAAGGTTTCAGCAGCTGCTTTCTCAGCCTAAGAAGCTTCCTGGGGCAATGACAATGTTAAGATCTAGCCTTTGATGGTGAACAAGGACCAGACATGCTTGAAGCTGCGCATCTTTCACCTGGCGAATCCATGATTCGAGGATCGATTGGCGACTCCACTGGTTCGATATGGAGGAAATTCTGGCTCAAAGGTTTTCTTTCTGTGACTTTTCTCAGATAGTTGGTTTTCCTAATGCACTTCTTGATAGAGACCAATGGGAAGATTTCCTCCCTGAATTTCATGCAACGAGTTGGGAGGAACCAGCTGAGCATTTACTGGACTTCCATGAGGCTATCCACCGACACAATATCACGCATGAGGATGTCCATATTAATCTCTTCAGGTATTCATTGAAGGGAGCTACTCTTGAATGGTGTCGGTCTCTTCCTGCTGCAAGCATCCGCTCTTTAATAGGTTTTCATACAACTTTCAATTCATTTTGTAAAGACTACTATCCAGCTGATGGTTTGTTTGAAAACTGTTGTGAGGAGTTTTCTTCGCTTCAGGAAGCCTCTGCTGGCCCTAAAGACCAGCTCCATGACAAAGCCCTTACTATGGAGGAAATCATCTGCTGTGAAAATATAGAGGTGTTGGATGATATTAATTGTGTTAGCCCCAGAACGGAAGCATCTGACATCATATCAGATGCATCTGTTCTTTTAGATATTCATGAAGATCAACACGCCTCTTGTGGAGATTATGAGTTTGCAGAGCAGATGTGGTCCATGGTAGATGGCTCACTTGAGTCTCGGATTGAAGCAGATATTCCCAGCAGCCCTGCTTCTGAGGACGGAGGCCTTCCCATTTTTAAAGAAGAAATTATTGTGGAAGTGGTTTCCTCTCTTTTTCTCCAGGGGGTTTATCACGATATATGTTTACCTGGGATTACAGAGAAAAAGATTACGTATGAGCAGCTAGAACCAGTAGGTCCGACTATCTCTAAAGAAGAAATTTTTGACGGGATCACTGTTCTAGAGGAGGATCATATCAATGAAGGACAACCCCTATTTGATATATATTATAGTGATGATGAGTAGCAATCTTATCCTACTGTTGATCACTACAGAGATACCGAAGATCCAGTCAGCAAACAAAACCACCCCATGGTCCCCATTTATGATGAATACGATTCGGACCTGGGGGAGACTGAACCAGAGAAGCATAATATTTCCTATCTAGAGCCAGTCAGCAAGCATCCATCACCCAAGAGCAACAAGCCTATGTCAGTTGTCCACCATCAACCTGTGCTTATCAGAGATATTCAGCCACAGGTGAACAACTGTGTAGTAGAGGAGGGTGTCTGTCACCCATTTTCTGGAATTTGCCACTCATTCTATGACCCTATCTACAAATACATGGAGTGGCATTTCCCCTATGCCTTGGAGCCGCCCTATTTCATCTCAACTCCAACTTGTAAGGAGGAGTTGAAGAGTGTAACCGCTCTACTACTATGGTTACACCATCCACTGGTGATCATCGACAGAAGGAAGGAGCTTCTATCCAGGAAGCTGCTTGAATGGCTATGGTAGAAGTTTTCTTTCATCTAGCCCATGTAAAGTGTTTTATTAGCTTAGGACTATACATAAATAAGCTCCTGTAAGAATGAACGTTTAGTTTGTTTTGTTTTATTTTTTTTGGCCTGTATTTTCAGCAGCAGGATGTTTTGAGTCTGACTCCATAGCCCAACAACAAGGCACTGAATCTGCAAAAGAGTCCTTAGAGAATCACAGGGATGACTCTATCCCCCATGGAGCCTAATGTTAGCGAAAATTCTTGTAAAGGGGGTAAAATGTGAAGGAGTGGGTTAAAAACCCACTTGCCCTAAGTTTAGGATGCAAATGCGACTGTGTTTAAATGGGAATCAATTCTGAACAGTAGGATTTTGCGCACCCGGATCAACGGCGTGCATCAGATTCCAGAGCCCCCCCGCCTTTCTACCTTTAAGTGGAGGGGGGGGGTCCGGAATGGGGGCCGCACCTCTTCAATGGTCACGATCGGAGTGCCCGGATCAATGGTGCTCAAGGCAATTCCGGAACCCCCCCCCCCCCCCCCCCCCCCGCCTTTCTACCTTTAAGTGGAGGGGGGGGGTCCAGAATCAGGCGCGCATCTTCCCAACGACCGAGATCAAAGCGCCCAGATCAACAGAACTCAGGAAATCCAAACATCCTTTGTCTCTTTGCATTTAATCAACGTGGGGCCCCCTTACTTGTCATGGCATCTTGCCATCTGTCCTCCACCTGACCGTGCGATGAGGTTCGCTCCCTTTAGCCCCTTCCTCATTCTCTGACATATGTTCATCTCCCCTCTTCTGGTCCACGTGGTTCCCTTCTCATCTCATCATCCACTCACCACCTGCCATGTGTCCCGCTCCCCTTCCATGTCAGCCTCACGTTGAAACGTGCCCATTGTATCTCATCTCCTGCCCTCCCTCCACTTATTTCCTTCCGCCATGTGTCTTCCCCTATAGCCTCTCTCACGCCTCATCACTTCATATCACATCCTCATAGTATTGGTGCCACCACTCCCATTATGCGCCCCATCCTTCACGCTGGCCTCCACGCCTATTCATCAGGCCGTTCAGCTAATCCAGGTGGCAGCACGAGGGGTCTTCCATGTTGCAGGGGTGCCGAGTTGGCCGGGCCATCCTCAATACCAATGAAGCAGTTATTGAAGTAGTTGATGGTGGTTAGATATTGCCTCCTCCATAATGGGAAAGTCCGGTGACGAATTAAAGGCACGTCGATTCACCCACGGAACTATCAGGAGTTCGATTGCATCTGCCATAGGTGCACGATCATTCAGATACTACAGCTGCAGATTGTCAGAAGCCATGCAGATGCAATGTGTTTAATGCAACATCTCGATTTTGTTGTTGTTGTTGTTTTGAGTATATGTAGGCGTTTTCCCCATTTTTTTATGGATCGATGGTAGAGCAAAGCTCTCGACTGTAAAGTTTTAACAACCATTCTAGTTTCCTGGTTGTGCATCTGTATCTAAGATTTCTTGTTTTATGACAAACACTTTCCTTATTCCATCTATGTTTTCGTCTCATACCAGAGAGTTCATGATCGAATGATTCGCATGAATTGTTGCAGTTATGTTATGATAAAGGATTTGTTGTTACATTATTGTATTCTCTGGTCTTCTATGTTTGAATGTAAGAGGATCTTGTGTTTGGACGCTTTCTTCTCCAATCTGTTAGGAACCTGATGTTTATGACAGACCCTCACACTCTTCTCATACAAGTCTCCCCCCGAATCACCCTTATTACAACTTACTGTTTGAAGTTTATCTAAGACCTCACTTGCCCATGCATGCTTGGCCTAGTTTCTGAGTTGAGACGATATTGTTCTGAGTTTTCTTCCATTTGATCATCCCTCTATAAACAAATCGTGACATTAAACTGATGGGTGTCGGGCTCTGCTCCTGCAAGCAATCCAGGAGTGACTTTCGATGCCAACACTGCTGGAGTGATTCCTTAAGTCTTTGGTACCTCAGTTATCCAAGGATGTTGCAACACCAGGAGTGTTTTTCGAGGAAGAGGCAATAATGAGAGCTCAACAACTTGAACTGATATACTCTCAGTATATTTTACTTTACGAGGTTTTGTGAGATGTGCCATGGTCTATCCTTGACAAGGCCAGACACAAGTCTGGACCACATGTCGTTGGTATTGTTGGTTCGACACAAGCGAAGCCCGCTAATAAGCTATCAAATCAATTGCAACAATTGTTGATACAACAGACAATGGCCAGCCAGACCCCTAGTTCGGCTTCTCCCCCTACTCAAACGTCAAAAGTACATAGTGTGCAGTCGACGAACCCAAAGGCCAACCAACAACTTGATGGAAAGAAGAAACAATGAAAGAAGGGTAAGGGGGATAAGAAACCCACCAACAGTGCTGGTGGGGGAAACATTGAGAAAATAAATTCGAAGTATTCGTGTAACCTTTGCACGGAAGAACACCCGACTCACCTGTGCCCTCATCTTACGGAGGCCCAAAAGTTACTAGCGCAACAATAATCTGCTGTGTTAACGAAGTCATTTCCTCATGGGAAAAATTTGACTCAAGCCTCTTCGAGCGCGTATGGGGGAAGTCAGGGACCCCCTCCGTCTTATAGTAATCCTTCATCCGCGAACGTTTATATGATGAAAGGTGATACCTACATAGAAACTAGGGCACATGATTACATAATGCCAAACACTGCTGAAAAGGGTAAAGAAGCTGAAAACCCATATGTTCCTCTCCAGATTGAGAAGACGATGGGTGAAACAATGACATGCATCCCAAAAGGGGCATTCAAGAAATATTCTCACAATAAAAATGCGAGGGCTGCCCAAAACTACTCTGTGGTGGAGGATTTGTCACAAACCCCTTGCGCGATGTCTGCTTTGGAGGTCCTCCAAAGATTCCCTTCACAGAGAAAGGATATATTAGCTGCCTTAGGATTTGCTAAGACTTGTAATCTAGGAACAATCATGCTTTATACGACCGACTTGAAACCTCGTCTCCCATACCACGTTGCATTTCAGATAGTAGTGGCTTACACCACGAAAATTTTTACTCGAAATATTTTTTGCACAGTGGTTGATGAGGGCACCTCGACACGCGTGATGTCATTGGAGTGTTGGAAGGCCATTAGCCAACCTGTTTTGTCTCCATCACCTACTCTTCTTACTACTTTCGATGGTCATTTGTTCAAACCACATGGAATCATTACTTCTTTCGCCATGCAGCTAGGAGGACAGACCGTGTGCATCGAAGTTGAAGTGGTCGATGTGCCTCTCGACTACAACCTCTTGTTAGGAAAGAGTTGGACCTATGCTATGCATGCAGTGGTTGCCACAGTTTTCCGGGTCTTGTTGTTTCCACACGAGGGTCGGACCGTGTCCATTGATCAATTGTCCTTTTCTTGTCCTGACCCTTAATCGGGGGCATCCACGGTCCTGATGATTGATAATCCGTAGCCCGATGTCGTCAATGTAGGGGTTGGTTTGTGCCAGCCTTTGATGGGTACTTTCGATTACCCGCCTCCTTCCGGTGATGCCAAGTTCATATCGACTGTTTTTGACCAGCCTAAGGCTGAAATCTTTCACATGTCGTCGTTCCGTACGAATTAGTTTAACGATCCATGGACTCTTCCTTCCCCATCAACCACGATGGAAGGGACAGTGCACCATGGCATGGCCATGCCCTTGTCCATGATAGAAGTTGCGTACTCTATTGTCCAACAAGCTTCGACCGACCTCAATCCGACTCCCGCACAGGAGTTAGATCCAATTCTAGAGCTTATTTGGGCTCAAGGTTCCCCCGCCACTATCGATTCCTTAGACTTGGTCTTTCCCTCTAATGAGGAAATTATAAAGGCATTGACTAGTCCAGACAGACCCTGGGATGATCTCCATCACATATCTTATTTTGTCCCGGAGTTAGGAAGAATAGAGGCAGGTGAATTTGTGTTGACTATGATTGGAGATAGGCCTTGTCCTATTAATCCTCTGGTTACACACGCAGTTTATGTTGAGGGTAATATGGCAACCATCGCTAAAACAATACCTATTGACATCTCCAGAACCCTTGGCATCGTGGAGAATGTCTTCGTTGGAGCGGACTGCTCCCCCAAGAGATTTATATCTATACATATTTATTTCAGGAATTCAACGACGTTTTTTCTTGGTCTCATGAGGAAATGCCAGGCAATGATCCAAGAATTGTCGAACATGAGATAACGACTTACCCTGATGCCAAGCCGGTCTGACAGAAGCTTTGTTCGGTGAATCCTCAGAAAGAAACAACTATTAAGGCTGAAGTAGAGAAACTACTCAAAGCTGGTTTCATCTACCCTATTTAGTTGACACAATGGGTGTCAAATCCCGTTTCAGTCAACAAAAGTAGGGTACGATTCACATATGTACGGACTTTCATGATTTGAACAAGGCCTCTCCAAAGGATAATTTCCCCACCCCATTCATTGACTAGATTGTCGATGAATGCGCAGGCTGTGAGGTCTTTTCTTTCATGGATGGTTTTTCGGGATACAATCAGATACAGATTAAGCCCAAAGACCAACATAAAACAACTTTTATCTGTCCATGGGGTACATTTTCTTATCGAAAGATGACTTTTGGCCTAAAGAAAACTGGAGCCACCTTTCAAGGGGCCATGTCTTTTGATTTCCACGATCTCAAACACATATTTTAGGCTCATCTCAATGATTTATCATCACGATCTCGTAAGACAGCTGATCATCCCACACACCTATGAATTATCTTTGAGCGATGTCGCTACTATCAGATTCACTTGAATCCTAACAAATGTAGTTTTTGCGTGATGTCAGGTCATCTTTTAGGTTTCATAGTTTCAACAATAGGGATCATGGTCAATCCTCTAAAGGTTGAGGCAATAGTTCAATTGCCTCCCCCGTGCACAGTCCTTCAGCTTTAGAGTCTACAGGGAAAAACCAATTTTCTTCAGCGTTTTATTGCAAACTATGCCAAGGTCACTAAAGGGTTCATGCGTTTATTGAAAAAGGATGTTCCTTTCTATTGGGACGAAGCCGCTCAACACTATTTCAAAGCGTTGAAACATGACCTCACGTATGCCCCTCTACTTCGGCCACCCAATTATAATAAATATTTCTTATTGTATTTGGCCATGACAGAGTCGACCATCGATATAGTCTTTGTTCAAGAGGATGATCTACTTGAAGACCATGTGATTTATTACCTGAGTCAAGGCCTGGTTGGACTAGAATTCAACTGCTCCCACATTGAGAAGCTTGCATTGGCAACAATACATGCTGTCCAATGTTTCCATCATTTTATCCCATTTTGCAAGACCACTGTCATTGTTGTTGTGAATCCATTCCAATACGTGTTGACATGACGTGTAATTGAAGGAAAGATCAGTAGATGGATTGTTATCCTCCAAGAATTTGACTTGGATTTTGTTTCCACGAAATCTAAAAAGTCGATGGTCTTTTCGGAACTTATTTTAGAACTTCTAGTCGATTAAGGTGATGTTACGCCCGAAGAATCACCGATTAAAGGAGATTATTTTCTCATTTCATCTTCGGACCCCTGGTATGGAGGTATACTAGTCTATCTCCAGAATTTGAAGTGCCCCTCCTTTGCTTCTCATGATGAACGTCAACATATATGCCATCAGGAAAAAAACTATATCATACTCGAGGATACTTTGTATCGTCGAGGTGTAGATTGCATCCTTTGCCGGTGTCTCACTCATGAAGAAGCAAAACTCGTTCTTAATGACTGCCACACTGGAGCATGTGGTGGTCATTTGTCTAGGTTGGAAACAACCCAAAAGATTCTATGGGCTGGTTAATTTTGGCCGATGTTGATCAAGGATTGTGTTGAATCGGTCCAGAAGTGCCACCCATGTCATATCTTCTCTCGAAATATGAGGGCACACCCCACTCCCACGTTTCCCGTCATTACTGTCGGCCCCTTCACCAAGTAGGGGATTGATTATACTACATGCCACCCCCCTTCAGCCATGGGGCACCATTATATCATCGTAGCAGTAGAATACTTCACAAAGTGGGTCAAAGCTATGCCAACATTCAATAATGATGGAGAGACATCATCTCTCTTTCTATTTAATCAGATGATAGAAAGGTTCGACATCCCAAAGGAGATTGTCGCTGACCATGGCAGTCACTTTCAGAACAAAATGATGTTCGAGTTAACATCAAATCTTGGGTTGAGGCAAGAGCATTCATCACCTTACTACCCACAAGCGAATGGTCAGGTGGAAGCTATGAATAAGTCTCTCAAGACCATTCTACAATGAACGATCAATTCAGCCAAGTCTAACTGGCATTTGATGTTGTACTCGACATTGTGGGCCTACCGAACGTCTGTAAAGATTTCCACCAGTTTCTCACCTTTTCAACTCATTTATGGGATGGAAGCAGTCTTGACTATAGAGTGTTAGATCCCATCTCTTAAGTTGGCAGTACTGTTATTGCTAGAAACTTCACCTCTTTAGGAACGCTGATTATATCTCAAGCAACTTGATGAGTGATGTCGTGACACAACCTTGGCTAATGAGGCTCACAAGAAATGAGTCAAGTGTCAGTATGATTGGTCTGTTCTTCCTCAGATTTTCTTCGAAGGCGACCTTATCTTAGTCTACGACCAAGATAAGGATCCCCTAAGGGCAGGCAAGTTCAAACCCATGTGGTTCAGACATTTCATTGTGAAGGAGGTATTAAAGAAGGGAACTTATCATTTGGTTGAATTTGAGGGGAATGCTTTGGCGAAGCCTAGAAATGGGCTCTACCTCAAGAAGTATTACTCGTAGGTGGGTCACCTTGGGTGACTTCTTGTGCATATGTATAGTTCTTATACAGTTAGTTTTTGTCTTTTTGTTTTATGGACATGTCATTTTTGATGTCATCTTTTTCACTGTGGAAGATGTCAAGTGAATCAGAGGTGTTCGTTGGGTTTGCAGACGACACTAGCCGACACACTCGGAGGATTACTTCCGCAGCTTGGGTGATCTTCACACCTCAAGGCCAGTTGCTATCTTCTGGAGGTATATGTCTAGGTGACGCCACAAACAATGTTGTCGATTACAACGCAGTGATAGAGTTACTTCATGACACTTTGTCGCATGGTATCTCTCACCCCAGGGTCTACTTAGTTGCACAACTGGTTGTGTCCCAATTAAATGGGGTTTACCGTGTTTATAATCCTACTCTACACCAACGATTACTTAGGGTACGTCTCTTAGAACGATGCTTTGATTACATTACATATATCCATGTTCCTAGGAGACTAAATCAAATGACAAATACTCTAGCTAATAAAGTATTAGATTGGCATATTGTACACACATAAAAAGAAGCACACACATACACATGTACATACATTGTAAAAATGTGATCCATAAGACATAAAAAGATGTAAATATGCATATATATATCAAAAGTATCAGAGTACATAGGTGGGTGAAAACGCCTCAAAAAATAATATGTCTAGTACACATCACAGGGCTTATGCCCTCAAAAATATACAGAAAGTTCCCTTGAAACGTAAGTGGTCCATCCTAAGCTAAGCATGGAGCCTGTTGGCCCTATCATAGTGAAACACGATGTTTTCCAAACACCGAAAGAGTTGGACCTAGGTTTGTGGCACCCCAACTACGTGAGGCTACATCGATGTTGGAAGATCCTCGATCTTTTCCATAGGGACTACACGAGTGAGTGCGGTGAGGTTCCGCTCCACCCGTCTCAAAACTCTCTCAGCCTCTCCAGCTGGAGGTCCCCCTGCTACTGCTGCTGGTATGACTGGTGCTGCCTCTGGTCGACGACACTGCCTAGTCCTAGAGAAGTATGCTCAATGCACTGGTCCCACATCTTTACATAAATAGATACATAGTTGTCAGATACTCTGATTCACATAGAAATGATATATATAAAAAGAAACTAAAAAATTAAATAACATTTAAAAAAAATGTACCTATCTCTCCTCATTCATCTCCAGAAGGTACAGGCATGACCGGGTCTTTGGAAAAGTTGATCCCGAAGTAGGGGTAGTCCTCTATCGCCTGAATCTGCTGTGCCCACCAGTAAAAAAATGTATCGTTGAAGGCCTCTATGGTCCTTCTGTCCCCTGTCGTGGCAACAACGCTGCCCATCTACACACTACTGGACACGAGGCCACATGCCCCCGCATTGTCTCTCGTGGACTAAGACTGGGTACCCTCTCAAAAAAGAACGAGCACAAAATGGTCCCAAATCCAAAGTTTTTGTTACTACGCCCACAACATTCGGTGAGCTGTCTCTTCATGTAGTCTAGCATGGTCGTGCTATAGTCAAACAATCGTGCGTTTAAGCACTGCATTGCACAATGCATGTGCGCCTAGGAGGCCTGATGTAAGGCTGCAGATCCAGTGATCCACCCAATAAGTAAAACTATCACCTTCAATGATAGGTTGGTAATCTTGTGGATTGGAACCTGAGAACCTACTTTCTCAGTGCCAGCCTCGCAATGTAATCTGATCAACTCAACAATGTTATGAGGCCCAGGGGGAAAAGCACGCAAGTTGAATGGTTCACCTCTCCTCGAGAGGCCAGTCAGAAATCAAATTTCCTCAGTCGTTGGAGTCAAAGATTTCCCCTCAAGCATAAATGCCTCAGCATCGGGGTGCCAATAATCCACCAAGGCATTCAGCAGCCTGGGTTGTGCTCTCATGAATAGACACCGAAAGAAATTCCATAACCTGCATTGTCTCATTGCGGCCATAGCTGCAGGGTCCTCATTGACCAAGATATCTATGTCTTCGTGCTTCCTCTCTCTCTAGTGGACATACATCCTGTCAAATGACAAGTTCATGGAGGAAGTTAGCTCTTGCATTTTTATTTTTTTTTACCTTTTTGAGGCTGTACGTAGGCTGTATTGGACACAATCGCGTATGAATGTGAGCATATTGTTTTCTGCCCATGGGCATACACGTGTTGTACTTGGAAAACCTACGTACACATAGGGCCACCCTTTTTTAAAGGGGCGTGACCCCCAAAAACCAAAATAAATGCAAAAAGAAAGTATTGAAATGCAAGAGGGGTTGATTTGTACTTACTTGGTCTGAGCGGAAGTTCGTTTTGTCCTCTGAAGCTCCTGGAATCAATGTTAGAAAAACAGGACCATGGAGCAATAAAATAAAACAAATGCAGAAACAAAACACAGAAGATACACAATACAAGAGAGACACAGATTTATGTGGTTCACCCAGTGTGGGCTACGTCCACCAGAGAAATTTCCAGGTCCTTCCTTTATTATTATCCAAAAAATGAAGGGATACAACCTACAACAAAAATTGCTGTAACTTCCTCTTCTTTCTCTCACAATATTCTCTCTCATAATACAATATTCGCCATCAACCATAGCCACAATACATTTCCCTCATAAAAGAGGGCTGCCTTCTAGGGCAAAAAAACCCTAACATAATCTCTACCATTAGATTTGCGACCTTGTAATGAACGGTCCAAATTTACAATGAAATTACAATATACATTTACAAGGAAATTTTTCCTTCAGGGGCTTCACCCTCGAACCCCCGCTGGGGGCCTGCTTGCCCCCAGACCCCCCAGCCGAGGGGATAGCCCCCCTAGACCCCGCAGAGGGGGTACCCCCCTCTTCACTCCCTCGCATGGAAGAGTGTACATACTTCTGGGGTGTAAATACTTCATGGGGTATAAACACGGCTGAAAGTAAAAGACCTCTGAATCAGGAAGATAATCAGGCTCCACAAC
>ML789548.1:164378-180770 GCA_009831015.1 Picea engelmannii
TTCCTTGCACACATCAATGCACACTACAAAATCTTCATCCAGATCTACAATCTTCAATACTAACACACTTGTCAACATTTCTTTTAGCCACTGAAATCTCTCTTCACACTTAGAAGTCCATTCAAATTTCACCCACTTATTTTTCAAATAAGTGATTGGGCTTGCAATCTTTGAAAATAATTTTATGAACCTTCAATAATAACCGACAAGATCCATGAATGATTTGATCTCTATAAAATTTCTTGGTGCTAGCAATCCTCTAATGGCCTATATCTTCTTAGGATCAAATGCTATCCCATTGACTGAAATAAAATGTCCCAAGTAGTGAATCTTCTTTTGATAAAATATGCACTTACTTAGCTTGGTATACAATTTGTGCTCTCTTAAACTTTCTAGCGCCATTCTTAAATGATGTTTATGTTCTTTTTCTATTTTTTAGTAGATGAGTATATAATCCATGAACACTATCACAAACCTATCTAAGTATTCCCTGAACACTCCATTCATCAGGCACATGAAAACATATGGGACATTTGATAGCCCAAATGACACTACCGTAAATTCATAATGCCCATTTCTTGTTCTGAACATTGTCTTGTTGATATCTTCTTCCTTTATCCTCACTTGATGATAACCTAACCTCTAGTCAATCTTGGAAAATATTCTTGCACCTTTCAGCTGATCAAATAGATCATTAATCCTTGGCAAAGGATATTTGTTGTTTATGGTGGCCTTATTCAATTGTCTAAAATCAATGCATAGCCTTAAGTTTCCATATTTCTTATTCATGAAAATCATTGGGGCCTCCCAAGGTGACACACTTGGGTGTATATACCCCTTCTTTAACAACTCTTCAAGCTGCATATGCAAATATTTCAATTTTAGTGTTCCCATTATGTAAGGTGTCTTGAAACTAGGGAAGTTCTTGGCACCAAATCAATAGAGAAATCAATCTCTCTCTTTGGTGACAGTTTGAGGATTTTCCCAAAAACATCTTCAAAATTTTTCAATACTTGCCACTTTTTCTTTGGCTCCCTCTTCCATACAGGTTGCAAATATCTGATATCCCTTCCTAAAAATCTTTTTCAGCTACATGGCTGAAATTTCTCTAATAACTCTTGGAATGAATTGAGTTTTTCCTCGTTTCCCTCCCTCATCGAGACAAGTGATTGTATTGTTGTAAAAATATAGGACATCATGGTGTTTTTTCAACCAATCCATGCCAATTAGATAGTCATGTGAAACTAAAGGTATGATGTTCACATTGTTAGTGTCGCCATTTTTCTTTCCATTTAGAGTCGGTTTTAAGTCACGTTGTGACCCATGTGTCCAAACATGTGAGGTCAAGTACGTAGAACCATGAGGTTGAAGTCAACAAGTGGCCGATTGGTCCTTGGAAATGGGAAGGGGTGTCAGAGTCAGAAATTTTATACGTGGTACGGGTATGTCTTTTCCAGAAAGTTGAGTCCCATTAAGAAACCAGTCTCTACGTGCCCCAGGTCAAGTCAAGTGGTTAATGAAGGTCTCATCGGCGAGTACAATAGTTATTATTAGTTCATCATGAAGGCCAAGGGAACGAAAAATCACGGAGTTCGTATCACGTATGACCATCAAGCCTCATTACCTATATCCTACACACGGGAATTTTCCATGGAGAGCCTACAACTCAATTCAAAACATCTCGTTGCCATGAATTCACTGTCTTCCAGCATGATTTTTTTTTTTTCCAAACTCATTATAAATCTCGGATGCTTGGCACCTTTTCCAGTTGTAGAACCAGGCCCGAACTCTGTTCACAAATTTCCCATGCCAGTCTAGTTTGTTAAGTTCTTTTCGTCCCCTGTGCATCTACTGGATATCTTGCACGCAAAATACACATTGGTTGCATCATGGAAACTTCCCAAGGCTTAATAAAGGGCATGCGGAGTAGCCGAACTACCAGGACCAATCCCCAAAATGACTGGGATTTGTTTTTTCCCACAACAGGTTTTTCCAAGAAGGTGAAAGATGTTATTCCTTCGTCCACAGAAACGATTAGATCAAACCGTGCGGAGCCCAAAGCAGAAGGACTTGCACAGGAAAGAAAGACTGCAGAAGCCCCGTCTCTCCAAAAATGAATTCCTGGGATGAGTGGAAGGCCGAGGAAGAAAAAGGAAGCCATGGAAGCTCGATTTTTAGAAGAGTCGCATGCCAGATCAGTGGCTAAAAAACTACTCATGCACGCCATCCGGCTAGAGCCTGCTGGAGGATCGAGCCGTGAAGACAAGATCAGAACAAGGAAAGAAAATATCATAGAGGTGAATGATCTAGAGCCATCCCAAAAATTGAAGTAGGAAAAGCTGGGTATCACTGAACTCTATCAGGAAAACATGGAATTGAGGTGACAACTAGCAACAAAGATTACGAAAGCTTCAACAGTGCGGGGTCGCGAAGGGAACGTGGCATGGCTGAAGAGGCAGCTCAAAGAGGTGCAAGACACCATCGTAAAGCTGCGAGAAACACATAGACTAATGAAATAAAGGCATACGAAACATTCCAGAGAATGCAAAGTGACCGAGAAGGAAGCTCGCGTAGCTCTTGCCAACGCGTAGAAAAACCAAGTTTAGCTTGCACTCGTCTCTGTACCTGTGAAAATAAGACAAATCTTGGAAGTTTTGAAGGACACATTTCTCCAAATCACTCTGCCATTTTGGTAATGGCCGCGACAATCAAACGACCACTCGCCACGTGCATTTTCCAGCAAGTTAGCGCGTAACTGAAATCAAAGCTGTTACGATGAACAACAAGTTCCTGACAGTCACTTGTTCACTTCGATACCTGATCAAAGGGATACAATGACACTTCTTTCTTCATAGCAGGACCTGACCAATGGTCATATCCTCGTGGAAAAATTTGCGAATAGTCATGAGCAAACAAACGTGATTATTGTCTATCTTTTGAAAGCACCATGCGAAGAGCCTCAAGCATAGGCTACTCATTTCTCCTAGTTTTAGGGTTAGTAGTTAGAGAGCAAGGTAGCCCAAGCGGCACCCTCATTTATATATTTCATCTTTTCGATGTAAGCCAGGTTGGTTGGAAAATTTGGTAGACGAAAACTATTGTATGTAATCTGAGTTTTTTACCGAAATTTAATGCAAAGGTCCTGTGACTTGATGAAAAGATTCTAGTTGTAGGAGTTGGATGTATTGTGCTTCTTTCTTTAAGTATGTGCTTCATGTTATATTTATTTCATATCTTTTTTTGTCTATTTCAAAACAAAATTTCAAACCCGTGGATTCGTTGTACAATGCCCCTTGTTCGCGCCACTTAGACAAAATGTTTTCCTCTAAAGTTAGCTCTGAATTCGCCCACAGAGGTGCTCTTGAGTTACTTCTTGTATTTTCTCACACCACATTACGGTTTTACATTGAAGACTGTTGCTCACCTAGCCTTATCCTCTCAAGTCTGGTCACTGAGTCATTTATCTTTGTCATTTCCTCAAATCGAGTCCATATCCCAAGTCTCACTTTCTTTCACCAATATAACTAGAACCCATCATATTAAAGGTGTTTAAATCTAGCCATTGTTTCCAAAGTCATATCCTGCGTGAAAACTGAGCCATTTCTAAGAGATCCCTCTCCAGATCTGAAAGGACAGTTTCAAGTCTCAAAGTTGGTTGAAAAAGTTACCTTCACCATCTGTTTATTAACCGAACAGATTTACGAAGTGATAACATTCTAGCACCATTCTCAGGGACGAAATTGAATAGATTTTCCCTGGGAGAATGACAAACGTTGCAGTTTGACCCCTGAGTGTAACAAAGGGACAAACATCCCTACCAGTTGAAAACCTTACCCTGGCGATTCTAGTCTAGACAGACCAGTAGCTCCAAGTAGCACAGTTCAGGAACCCTGGCTCCGAAGACAATTTACACCAGAGCGAACCTTGACCCAAATCCCTTAGAGCCTGTGTACGACCCCAAGAATATTCTTTGCAATACTAGAGGGAAAGTGCTAGACCCATTCTACTACCTGGATAGAAGAAAGTTCTTGCCAAAATACGGTGCACAGAGCATTGACGACCTTGAGTTGACGCACTTTTTGAGCAAACTCTGTTTAGGTCTAAGTCAGAAACCGGTTTGGACGAGACTATTTTCGACCCAAAAAAATTCCAAGCCCTAGTATCAAATAATATCCCTCAAAATATGAACCCTCCTAGGGCTATGGCAGCCAGATTCACTCCCCTCATCCTATCGACCCAATTACATGACTTGCCTCAGAATTATAACCAAAGAATCAGACTCTATGACGCTGAGGGAAATGTTTCAGCTCAGAGGCACTTGGACTGGTTTAATGACTTCGTCGACTTGGAGGAGGTAGACTACACAGATGCAAAAATGAGGCTTTTTGTGCAAATCCTTTCTAGAGACTTAAGAAAGTGGTTCAAATCCCTCTTGCCCACGAGCATTCGAGACTTCGCCGCATTCGATACGTCATTCCTAAATAAATGGGGGGACAAGAAGAACCCTTTGCAACTACTAACACAATACAATAACATGAAGAAATCAATGAAAGAGACAGTGCATGAATTATTGACTCATTTTTTGAAGGTGTACAACTCAATCCTTGCGAAAGTAAAGCTGCCCCCCGGTGATGCACAATTGTGGTACGTGGATTACTTCGACAGTGATTTTTCCTTGTTTTTAAGAGAAAGAAGATCAATGAGTCTAGATGCTATAATGAGTAACGTTGTCGAAGTTGAAGTGAACATGATGACATCGGGAAAATTAAAACCGAGGTTCAAATGAGGCGACAAGAGGCCCCAGGGATATGCACAACCATCGACATTGCGGTCCTCAGATGACAAATTTGACATGATGATGAAGACCATGGAGAAGTTGATGGAGAGAATGTCCATGGGAAACAAACCTGCTGCCCAAGAACAAAACGAACCTCAACCTAGAAATCAAAACCTCTAAAGGGGTCAGATCCCTCAGACCAGGCAGAGGGAACAGAAAGAGCAGAGGGATCAAGGTGACCAGCAGACGAGACCTCCTTTCCAGAACAACTACACGGACGAGGATTTCAACTAGACTTTTGACAACCAGATGCATTGTTGCGATGACAAAAACCCGCACGTGTTCTTGACAAAGAGCGAGCACGATTGGTATATGAGCAGAAATGAAGACTTCATGCTGGAAATCAATGATGGTATGATACTCAAAACAGATGATGTTCCATATTGGGAGACAGAAGAGTTCAGGAAAGGCTATCAAAATGCCATCATGCAGTTTCAAAAGAAGTACAACCTCCAGAGCAAAGACGTACCTGCTGAGTTGCAACAAATGAACTCCATAAAGAAGCCTACATTGGACACACCTTCCATGAGCTGACTGAGACCGGACAGCATGGCCAAGGATACAACAGAAAAGGCCAAGTCTAAGGAGGAGGTCCCTAAGAAATATCTGAAGACAGGCCGGGAGGCGAGTGGAAAAGAGGTAGAGAAAACCTGCCCCCCTTTCAATTTCGAACACGCGATGGAAAAAATCAAAATCTCTGTCTCGTTTAATGAACTGATTAGAAAGGGTGAGTATCATGAACAAATCATTAAAATGATGAAAATGGGGAGGATCCCTGATACTCTAAATATTCAATATGATCACCCCGCTATCCTTTTTGGGCTACGCATTGAAGATACAAGCGATACCGAGGATGTTCCTCTGTTCTACATTAGTTTAAAGATCCATGACCTAACCCTACACAATGCCATGCTGGATTCCGACGCATCCCAGAAACTCATGCTGAAGGTGATCATGGATGAGTTGGGCTTGGATGTCACCAGGCTGTACAAAGACCTTTTCTCTTTCGACTCGAGGAAATTCAAATGTTTGTGTCTCATTAAATACCTAGTTGTGTTGCTAGCTCAAATCCCCACTAAGAACATGGTCATGGACATATTCATCGTGGAAATTCCCCGAAAATTCAACATTCCGCTATCAATATTGTGGGCTATGAAGTTGAAGGGCACTTTGCAGATGGATATTTCATATGCCACCATCCCTGTTTTTGGCCATGACAGAAGGTTGTACAAAGAAGTGCTGCTGAAATATATGGTGAGCAACAAGACACATCCGAACAATCATCCTATATATGCCATCGACACTGAGGTGGGTTCTTCTATATTCTACAATTACTTGAGTTTCGAAGAAGAAGAACCGACGACCATCACAACAACTAATGAGAAAACCGTGGAGAAAATGGGGTGTGGAACATGAGTTTTGATGGCGCAGTCAACAGAGAAGGATCTGGGCCTGGTGTATGGGTGAGCCCTCCTGAAGAAAGTACAAATATGCACTCATACAAGCTCGCGTTTGAATGCACTAACAACATGGCCGAGTATGAAGCACTAATTTTGGTCTTACAAGTTTTGAAAGAGTTGGGCACGCATAAGATAGCAATGCGGGAAGATTCTGAGATGATAATAAATCAGTTAAAGGGTGTGTATCAGACCAAACACCCCAGACTGAGAGCTTACAGAAATTTGGCTTTGGACCTTCTCGAAGGATTTTCAGAGTATGACTTGGTTGCTATCCCTAGAGATCAAAATCAAATCACCGATTCGTTAGCCACCTCGGCCTCGATTTTCAAGATCCCCATTTTTCTAGACAAAATATATGAAATCGAGGTTAAGCACATGTCGACAGTACCTGACAACATCAAACACTAGCAAGTGTTTGACGATGACAAATAGGTGGAAAGGTTCCTCATCATGAGCGACGAGTTCACTAACACAAACATTGACGAGGAATGCTATGATGATGAAGATGACATCGTAGATGCGCGTAGTGACGACGACCCTTTCCAAAACTAGATCGTGGGAAGGGATATAATACAATTGAAAAACAATATTATTCCAAAGGGGTTGGTGCCACTAGAAAATATGTTTGACGAAAATGATGTGTCTAAGAACCCTAGGATCACTGCAAGTGAAGAAGACATGGAAGACTGCAACATTGGGACTAAAGAGAACCCGAAGATGGTAAAATTATCAAAGACACTCAGTCTAGAGGTCAAGCAGGACTACGTAAATCTCATGAAAGGTTTCCCAGACATCTTCGCATGGAGCTATAATGACCTAAAAGTGTATGACACGAAAGTTATCCAACATGTTATTCCACTCAAGGAAGATCAAAAGCCTTTCAAACAGAAGCTGAGATGAATAAATCCCTTGTTATTGCCGCTAATCTAGAAGGAGGTAAAGAAGATTTTCGACGCTAAAATTATTGTTTCTTTGAGATTCTTGAAATGGGTAGCTAATTTGGTACCTGTAAGAAAGAAAAGCGGTGAGATAAGACTGTGTGTAGATTTCTGAAATTTAAATAAAGTGTCTCTCAAGGACCACTATCCCCTTCCTAAAATGGACTACATCCTGCAAAAAGTGGTGGGGTCCCAGAATATGTCCATGATGGACGGGTTCTTAGGATATAATAATATCATGGTCCACCTGGACGATAGAGAGAAAATGACTTTCACAACTCCATGGGGTATGTTCATGTACGCCAAGATGCCGTTCAGCCTGATGAACTCTGGATCCACCTTTCAGAGGGAAATGGACATCGCGTTTGATGATGAAAAGGACAAATTCATTGTGATTTATCTAGACAACATCACAGTGTACTCTGCCTCCAACAAACAACATCTCGAGCACCTGAAGAGAGTTTTCTAGAAGTGCAAAAAGTTCGACATATCACTAAATACAAAGAAGTCACACTTCGCGGTGGAAGAAGGAAAGATGTTAGGGAACATCATTTCCAAGGAAGACATTAAGATAGACCCCAACAGGGGAGGGATCCTGAAGATCGACACCCTGCGCAGTAAAAAGGAGGTGCAATCCTTCCTGGGAAAGGTAAACTTCTTGAGGAGATTCATCCCAAACCTAGCAGAAATCATAAAACATATAACTTGCATGCTGAGGAAGGGAAATGAGATCTAGTGGAACCCGGAGGCCAAGAAGTATTTTGAAGATATCAAAGTGGCACTCACTAAAGCTTCTGTGCTAGCCAGCCTAGACTTTATGAAATATTTTCTCCCATTTTCATTCGCCTCAGAGCACACTATTGCCGGTGTACTGCTACAGAAAGATGAACAGGATTTTGAAAAACCAATAGCCTATTTTAGCTGAACGTTGCGCGATGCTCCACTAAGGTATGACATCATGGAAAAACAGGCATATGCCTTAGTGAAAGCCTTGAAATAATTCAGGACATACATATTGCACTCCCACGCCATCGCTTGTGTATGCAACCGTTTAGTAAAATATATCCTGACTCAACCTGACCCAGAAGGAAGGAGAGGCAAGTGGAGAGCAGCCATGTTAGAACACGATCTTGAAATCAAGCCAACAAAGATGATCAAAGGTTAAGGTCTCACAAAGTTAATGGCGCAGTCGGATTGTGATGCTATAGGAATGAATTTCATCGCTGATTGGAATGTTCTCAAGAAGAAAAAGGTGTGTAGTTGTCTCAACAATTTATTGATTCACCATGGTATGCAGACATCATCCATGTGTTGGAGAATCTCCAGGCCCCTCCGGGTGCAAGTAAGACTAAGGCCAGATATCTCAATATTAAAGTGGTTAAGTTCTGCATTTTGGAAACTCACTCTACTAGAAAGAATGATCTAGGTGGATATCAGTGGCCACCCACCTTTTTCGATTGGCTCAAAACAGTTTTCTGGCAATTTTGGCAATTTACTATTTTTAGCAGGTTTTAACTTTTGGGGCCATTTTGAGGGCCTAAATGAAGGTTTTTCGAGATCGAGGTTCTCAATGATATCCAACGGAATAATTGATCCCCCAAAATGAATCTCCTCGACGATACCTTTCCAACGAGCTATCACACACCTAAAATTGAGATCGCATGCAAAAGTTACAACCCCATGAAGTTGATGTACTCACTTACCCAAACGGGGCCCACATGACTTTTGGCATTTCATCTCCTAGGGTTAGGTTTTTGGATGTCTAGGTTTTTTGGCATTCCTGATTATTGTAAAAGAAGGGCTTTCATAGCCTCATTGTAATCATCTTCTTGCGAATGCGAGTAGCCGTCACATCTCTTCTCAGAGATAAGCTGCCACCATTCTAGCGAGTCTTTCACTTTGTATTTTACAATCTCTGTACATTTCTTTCATTAATAGAAATCGTGTATTACTGTATCTCTATGTTTATGGTTGCATCTCTAATATATTTCTGTTATATTACTGGATATACACGATATCTATGTGCATTTATTTATTATATCTCCGCTCTCATTTCGTGCCGAAAATAATCCGGATCAGTGGTATCAGAGTAGGCTGCTCTTGATCATTTTTTCAGTGCATGTCCCCAACGAGGTTCGAGTATAGCAAGTTGTATCTAGATCTTGTCTCTCTTTAAGACAATCGCTCTTGCATACCCAAGAAACCCTCAATGGCGGAAGAAAAGAAAATCGATGGAGCAGACGATCCTATCAATCTGTTGCTTGAGCAAGCTCTCACGCGACAGAGGGAAAAAATGATGGAGAATTTTGCCCACATCCTTAAATGCATGTCGATAGCATCAGATGCATCTTCATCAAGTGGCCACTTTGGAGGCACATCACCTTTCAAGGTACAAGTTAATTTTGATATTCCTGTATTTGAAGGACAGATAGATGCAGAAGCCCTAGAAAAATGGTTAACTTTGCTAGAAGGTTATTTCTCTGTTCACAATTTTTCCGACAAAGAAAAGATCACCTTCGCACTCCTTAAAGCTCTCCCTCATGTCAAACATTGGTGGGAAACTTACTGGGATCAAATTTCCGTAGAGGATTCTGGAACATATGGGGCCGATCCCACTTGGAATTTTTTTGTGGATGCAGTAAAGGAACAATATTACCCTGTTGTCAACTATGAGGACCAGTACATGAGATGGACCACACTGTAGCAAGAGAGGGGCCAAGCAGTTCTGAAGTTCACCAATACCTTCCATACCTTGTGCACCAAGATGGTTATCAAAGACTCCAAGTGACATTTGGTTCTGAAATACCGTGGGGCTCTACACAGATACATCCAGACTGAAATGGATTTTTTGGACATCTCATCACTCAGTGCTGCTTATCGATATGCTGTTAAAATTGAGCAGAAATTTAAGCACCAGAACAAACGAAAGTTTGGGTCTACAAATCTGCAACAACCAAAGTATGATAAAGACGGCCCTAACAAACAGTCTCCCAAAAACCAGTCCAAGACACAGGAAAATAAGGGTCACGGGAAGATAAAGAAGGACACTGAAAAATGGTGTGATTTCCACAAAAGCCCTTGGCACAACACCGATGAATTTTGCTCAAAATAGTCATTGGTGGCCGAGATCAAAGATAAGGAGCCGAACCATGATTCAGAATCTGATTATGAAAATACTGGTAAAGGGCAGATCATTGACGCAGACCCCACTGCAATTGTTGCGACTGCAACAATTCAACCTGAAGAACCAACAGATCCCGAAGAGGGGGAGCGCCTTTTTCATTCACAGATGTGGGTGAAGGGGACCTCGCTAGATTTTATTGTTGATAGTGGAAGCCAGAAGAACCTCATCTCACTAGAGGTCGTCAAACAGTTGGGATTGTCGACAACACCACACCCGCAGCCATACAACATCGAGTGGCTTCGCCAAGGACGAGATCTTCGTGTTAGCCAGCAATATCGATTGCCATATGGTATCCAGCCCTTCAAGGATGAGGTATTATGTGATGTTTCCCCACTGGATGTCTGTGATTTTCTCTTGGGCCAACCATATATGTGGAAGCGCCATGTTGTTTATGAGTCTCGACCTCGCAGTGTCATTGTTACTTTGGGGGGTCATCTCTATAGAATACTAGAGGTAGTTTCAACTACTGTTCCACCAAAAAAGTGTCGCAAGGTAGTATCTCATACTACAAAATTTAGCTTCTCTATAATCTGTTCAAAAGGGGAACATAAGGACATTGGACCCACTAAAACCTCACCCCAAGCACCTTCTATCCAACAGAAGCAGGTTGAAAAGGTTGCAGCAAAGCACAAAGATTCCTTCTGCACACCGTCCTCTCATGTAGCTTGACTTGTTGAACAACCTCAACTTCAACAGGTTCATGACAGACTTCCACAAACTAAGCAGCATGACATTTCCAGCAATACAAGCAACTCACCAAGATGCAGATCCAGCAAACACTTTTCCCTCTCTCCCAAGAACTCAATGCAATGGAGACCATTTCTTCCTAAGGAGGGAGGATTGATCTAGGTGGATATCGGTGGCCACCCACCTTTTCCGATTGTCTCAAAACAATTTTTTGACAATTGGCAATTTACTATTTTTAGCATGTTTCAACTTTCGGGGCCATTTTGAGGGCCTAAATGAAGTTTTTTCAAGATCTAGGTTCTCAATGATAGCCAAAGGCATGCTTGAGCCCCCAAAATGAATCTCCTCAATGATACCTTTCCAACGAGCTATCACATGCCTAAAACGGAGATCGTATGCAAAAATTACGACCCTGGGAAGTTGATGTACTCACTTACCCAAACAGGGCCCACATGACTTTTGGCACTTCATCTCCTAGGGTTAGGTTTTTGGATGTCTAGGGTTTTTGGCATTCCTGATTATTGTAAAAAAAAGGCTTTCAGAGCCTCTTTGTAATCATCTTCTTGTGAATGCAAGTAGCCATCACATCTCTTCTCAGAGATAAGCTACCACCATTCTAGCGAGTCTTTCACTTTGTATTTTTACAGTCTCTGTAAATTTCTTTCATTAATAGAAATCATGTATTACTGTATCTCGGTGTTTATGGTTGCATCTCTGATATATTTTTGTTATATTACTGGATATATGCGATATCTCTATGCATTTCTTTATTATATCTCCGCTCTCATTTCGTGTCGAAAAATAATCCGAATCAAAGACCCCAGGGGAATATTGTTGAGTTGTTTGCTGGAAGATGATGTGAAGCGGGCCATACAAGAATTTCACAAAGGCGACTGTGGAGGGTACCACTATTGGAAGACCACCATGCATAGAATCCTTTGGGCAGGTTATTAATGTCCGACAATTTTCGCTGACGTATACAAAGAGGTCTCCAGTTGCCACAAATGCCATATTTTTGATGGAAGAAGAAAGCTGCAGCCCCTGCCGCTAAAGTCGATCTCAATCGAAGCATGTTTCATGCATTGGGGTCTAGATTTCATAGGAGAAATAAATCTGCCATCCTCTGCGCAACACAAATGGATACTCATGTCCACTGACTATTTCACGAAATGGATAGAGGCGATCCCCACAAAGAAAGCTACTGATGCGGTCATCATCCAATTCCTGGAAACAAACATCTTGTCAAGGTTCGGGTGTCCCGTTAAGATCATAACAGATAATGCAACTGCATTAAAGTCTAAGAAGATGGAGAAATTCTGTCAGGATTATAACATAACCCTAGGGCATTACATGACATACTATTAAAAAGGAAATGGGTTAGCAGAATCCTCAAATAAGAGCTTGACCAGGATCATCAAAAGACTCCTGCAAGACAACAAGAGAGCATGGCATAAGAAGCTTATCTATGCGCTGTGGGAAGATCGGGTCACCACCAATAAGTCTATATCAACGTTGCCTTTCCATATCGTTTACGACGTGGAAACAATCTTTCCTACTTCCCTGGGACTGCCCACCAGGAAGTTGTTGCAAGAACAGGAGGCCGAGCCAAATGACACACAAAGGAGAATAAACTAGCTAATTCACACACATCAGGCGAGAGAACAGGTGTATAATCGGTCGCAACTCCATCAGGAAAAGATAAATAAATATTTCGATAAGCATTATAATCCAGAGGATTTCCAGTTGGGGGATCTAGTTTTGAGATGGAACACGAGAAATGAAGGTAAAGGGAAGCATGCAAAGTTTGACCATCTTTGGATGGGTCCATTTAGAATCTGCAATCATAGCAGAAAAAATGCTTATTTTCTAGAAGGATTAGATGGAGAAAGTTTTGATTGGGGCCCTGTAAAGGACAGGTTCCTTAAGCATTACTTGATGAAATAAAATCCGTTTAAATCATTTGTCATTGTAAATAGTCATTTTATTTTGCGTCGAGTCTGTAGGTCAGTAGAAAATTGAATCCCTAAGTGAAGGCCCTGAGTTTATGCTGAAGTCTTAGAAGTTGCGTCGATAGGTTTAGTTTGTTTTCTGTCTGTCATTTACTTCTCTCAGTGTCTGAAAGTCGAATAAAGACCAATGTTCAGACACCTAGTCTACTGTTCTTTTCTACCTCACAGGGAGGATAGCATCCTCGTTTGGTGTCAGTTGTTAGCACCACCATTTTTCTTTCCATTTAGAGTTGGTTTTAAGTCACGTTGTGACCCATGCGTCTAGACATGTGAAGTCAGGTACGTAGCACCTTGAGGTTGAAGTCAGCAAGTGGTCGGTTGGCCCTTGGAAATGGGAAGGGTTGTCAGAGTCATAACTTGTATATGTGGTACAAGTATGTCTTTTCCAGAAAGTCAAGTCCCATTAAGAAACCAGTCTCTACGTGCCCCAATTCGAGTCAAGTGGTTAATGAAGGTCACATCGATGGGTACAAAAATTATTATCAGTTCATCATGAAGGCCAAGGGAACAAAAAATTGCGGTGTTCGTATCAAGTATGACCAACAAGCCTCATTACCTATATCCTACACATGGGGATTTTCCATGGAGAGCCTGCAACTCAATTCAAAACATCTCGTTCCCATGAATTCACTGTCTTCCAGCAGGATTTATTTTTCTGCCCAACTCATTATAAATCTCAGACACTCAACACCCTTTCCAGTTGTAGAACCAGGCCTGAACTCTGTTCGCAAATTTCTCATGCCAGTCTAGTATGTTAAGTTCTTTTCGTACCCTATGTGTCTACTGGATATCTTGCACGTAAAATACACATTGGTCGCGTCATGGAGACCTCCCAAGGCTTAATAAAGGGCGTGCAGAGTAGCCTAACTTCCAGGACCAATCCCCAAAACGATTGGGAGTAGTTCTTGCCCACAGCGGGTTTTCCCAAGAACTTGAAAGGAGTTATTCCTTTGCCCACATAAACGATCAGATCAAACCATGTAGAGCCTGAAGCGAAAGGACTTCCGCAGGAAAGAAAGACTGTAGAAGCCTCGTCTCCCCAACAACGAATGCCTCAGAGGAGGGGTAGGCCGAGGAAGATCAAGGAAGCTGTGGAAGATCGATTTTTAGAAGAGCCGCGTGCTAGATCAGTGGTCGAAAAACTACTCATGCGTGCCATCCGGCTAGAGCCTACTGGAGGATCGATCCGCGAAGATAGGAGCAAAACAAGGAAAGTAGATATCATAGAGGCAAATGATCTAGAGCCATCTCAGCAATTGAAACATGCAAAGCTGGCTATCGTTGAACTCTATCAGGAAAACATGGAATTGAGGCGACAACTAGCGACAAATATTACAAAAGCTTCAGCAGCACGGGGTCGCGAAGGGAACGTGGAATGGCTGAAGAGGTGGATCAGAGATGCGCAAGACACCATCGTACAACTATAGGAAACACATAGACTAATGGAAGAAAGGCATAAAAAACATTCCAGAGAATGCGAAGTGACCGAGAAGGAATCTCGCGTAGCTCTCACCAGTGTGAAGAAAAATTAAGTTTAGCTAGCGCTTGTCTCTGCAACTATGAAAATAAGACAAATCTTGGAAGTTTTGAAGGACACGTTTCTCCGAAGCGCTTTGCCATTTTGGTAATGACTGCAACAATCAAACGACCACTCGCCATGTGCATTTTCTAGCAAGTGAGCACGTAACTGAAATCAAAGTCGTTACAATGAACAACAAGTTCCTGACAGTCACTTGTTTTCTCGGATACCTGATCAAAGGGATAAATTGACACTTCTTTCTTCATATTAGGACCTGACCAATGGTCAGATCCTCGTGAAAAATTTGCGAATAGTCATGAGCAAACATACGTGATTATTGTCTATCTTTGGAAAGCATCATGCGAAGAGCCTCTGACGCAGGCTACTCATTTCTCCTAGTTTTAGGGTCAGTAGTTAGAGAGCGGGGTAGCCTAAACAACACACTCGTTTATATATTTCATCTTTTCAATGTATGCTACGTTGGTTGGAAAATTTGGTAGACGACAACTATTCTAGTCCTGTGACTTGATGAAAATATTCTAGTTGTAGTAGTTGGATGTATTGTGCTTCTTTCTTTACGTATGTGCTTCCTGTTATCTTTATTTCATATCTTTTTCTGTCTATTTTAGAACAAAATTTAGAACCTGTGGATTTGTTGTACAACACCCCTTGTTCGTGCCACTTAGAAAAAATGTTTTCCTCTAAAGCTAGCTCCGAATTCGCCTGTAGCGGTGCTCCTGAGTTACTTCTTGTATTTTCTCACGCCACATTACGGTTTTACACTGAAGACTATTGCTCGCCTAGCCTTATCCTCTCAAGTCCGGTCACCGAGTCATTTATCTCTGTCACTTCCTCAAATCTACTCCATATCCCAAGTCTCACTTTCTTGCACCAATATAACCAGAACCCATCATATTAAAGGTGTTTAAATCTAGCCATTGTTTCCAAAGTCATATCTTGCGTGGAGACCATGCCATTTCCGAGAGAGCCCTCTCCAGATCTGAAAGGCTAGTTTTGAGTCTCAAAGTTGGTTGAAAAAGTTACCTTCGTCGTCTATTTATCAACCAAACATATTTACGAAGTGCTAACACACATATACCTTTGTGTTGAGTCTATTCATGATTATTGGGAAATCTTCAACCAACTCACTGATTTTCCGGTTAACTCTTGTGGATAACTGAACTAACCAAGATTTATCATGCTTACTCATTTGTAAGTGAAATCTTTCAACACTATTAGAGTTTGTGTAACTATGTCTAACTACAGAATCAATTAAAATTGCTATGGGCTGGTTATCAATCTTATCTTCCATTTCAATCATGGGGGATTGGTACTTTGTTTTCTTGTTGTCCAAATATGCATACATATTTGGCATGTTTCCTTCCATTTATTCCATTTTTTCATCCTCCTGGATATTGTGGATAGTCTTCATTCTTTCACATTTGTAAGGGCAGTCCCTATACAAGTGATTTCCCTCACATCCCCAACATTGTATAATATGTTTCCTTAGACTTTTCTCAAATGAATCTACAGTCTTGGGCTCATTTTGGGTTGAATATCCTTGGTGATTTTTTTACAAGTTTTTCTTGAAAAATGGTGGCTTAAATCCTTTTTTCCTTTGATACCTTTTTCCTTTCATCTTGTCATTCCAATATTTCTAGAAAATTGGCCTCCCTCTACTCTTATCATAAAGATGTTTTGTTCTCCTTATGGCCTCCTCCAAAGTCCTAGGGTTATCATAGTGTATCTTGTCACTAT
>ML789548.1:186710-204001 GCA_009831015.1 Picea engelmannii
GCTTCTGAATTTCTGTTTCATTCTCCCACCTGGCATCTTCAACTGGATGTCCCTTCCATTTGACCAAGTATTCAAAATATTCTTTTCTCCTGGTCCTCTTGCTGACTCTCTTGTCAAGTATTCTCTCCATCTGTGGCTTTTCAGCTACAGGAATTTGTTTAGCCCACTGAACTTTTGTCTGTTCACTATCTGCTCCTGCTTCTTCAGCTTTGTAAGGGTACAAATATGAGATATTGAATATCGTTGAAATTCCGATCCCCTCGGATAATTCAATCTCATATGCATTTGCCCCAAATTTCCTTATGATCCTGCATGGTCCAATTTTCTTCATCTTCAGTTTGTTATATGTTCCCCTTGGGAACCTTCCCTTCCTCAGATGTGCAAGAATCAGATCACCAACTTCAAATTGAAGTTCTTTCCTGTGTTGATCTGCTCTGCACTTATACTCTTGGTTCAAGTTGTGCAATCGCTCCTTCACTTGGCTGTGAAGTTCTTTCATTGCCTTTGCAAAATCTTCTGCATTAGCACTTCTAGTTTCATTCTGTTCTGGATCTTTCAATTCAAAAACTCCTCTTGGCTGCATTCCATAAACAATCTGAAATGGACTCTGCCCTGTGCTTCTATTGATTGAATCATTATAACAAAATTCCGCCTGGCAAAATGTGATCCCACTGACTGTGGTGTTCAGTCACTAGGCTCCTTAGTAAGTCTCCCAAGCTTCTGTTCACAACTTCTGTTTGCCCATCCGTCTGAGGATGATAAGCTGAGATAAAAGATAACTTTGTCCCCAGCTTCTTCCATAAAGTCCTCCAGAAATGTCCCACGAACTTGGTGTTTTGATTTGAAACTATACTCCTTGGTAAGCCGTGAAGTCTGACAACTTCTTTAAAAACAGGTTCGCAATGTGAGTTGTGTCACTGGTTTTTTGACATGGTATAAAGTGTGCCATTTTTGAAAATCTATCCACTACCACAAAGATTGAATCAAACCCTCTTTGTGTTCTTGGAAATCCCAACACAAAATCCATGTTTACTGCATCCCATGGCCTCTCTGGTATGGGTAACGACTGATATAATCCTGTGTTCTGCTTGCTTCCCTTTGTGTGCTAACAAATTCTACATCTATCCACAAACCTTTTGACATTTGCTCTCATCCCTGGCAAAAAAATCAAGCCATTCAACTTTGAGAACGTCTTATCATGACTGAAATGTCTGGCCAATCCTCCACTGTGTTTCTCTTTCAGTAGATTCTCCCTCATGGAGCATTTTGGAACACGTAGTTGATTACCTCTGAATAATAATCCATCCTGGATCATATATTCAGCCCATTGACTTCTATCCCTGAGAACTAGATTCTCAGATGCCTCATACACCTCTTTAAAATCTAGATCATCTCTGTACATATCCTTGAGGTTATCAAAACCCAAAGTTCTGACTCTGAACTCCTGCAGCAGTAAAGATTTCCTGCTCAAAGCATCAACAACTTTGTTAGCAATTCCTGAAATATGTTTAATTACAAAAGTAAAATTCTGCATGTATTCAACCCATTTTGCATGCTTCTGGTTCAATTTATCCTACTGAGTTACAAATTGTAAGGCATGATTATCACTATACAAAACAAACTCTTTAGGGATCATGTAGTGCCTCCACTTTTTCAGTGCCTGTATGACTGCATAAAATTCTTTGTCATACGTGGAGTACTTAACCTTTGCCTCATTCAGTTTCTCACTGAAGTATGCGACTGGCATGTCATCTTGACTCAAAACTGCTCCAATTGCAAAACCATTAGTGTCACACCTGACCTGAAACGTCTTACTAAAATTTGGCAACACCATAATTGGTTGTTCAATAATCTTCCTCTTTAACAAATTGAAGCTTTTCTCTGCTTCTTCTGTCCAGTGAAAAGATCTATGTCTTTTCTTCACTGTGTCCATCATCGGTGCACTAATTACATTGAAATTCTTGATGAATTTTTGATAGAAACTAACCAATCCATGAAAACTTCAAACTTCAAAGATACTCTTTGGTGATGTCCAATTCTTAATCACCTCCACTTTATCTGGATCCATCTTCAACTTATCTGTAGAAATAACAAACCCCAAATAAATGAGCTCTGTCTTCATGAATGAGGATTTCTTCATATTTATCAGCAACTTCTCTTGTTGTAGCCTCTGCATCACTGTAGCCAAATGTTTCATATGCTCTGCCTCTGTTTTACTGAAAATCAGTATGTCATCAAGATACACAATGACAAATTTTCCGATGAAATCCTTCAGGACTTCATTCATCAATCTCATGAAGGTACTTGGCGCATTTGTTAAGCCAAATGACATAACAAGCCATTCATACAACCCTTCGTTAGTCTTGAAGGTTGTCTTCCATTTATCACCTTCTCTCACACAAATTTGATGATAACCACTTTTCAAATCAATCTTTGAAAAAAAAATTTCCCCACTCAAACAATCCATCAAATCATCCATCCTTGGTAATGGGAATCTATACTTGATGGTAATCTTGTTAATTTCTCTTGAGTCTGTACACATCCTCTAGCCTCCATCTTTCTTTGGGCTGAGCACCGTCGGAACAACACATGGACTCAAGATTTCTCTAACCAACCCTTTGTCCATTAAATCCTGGACCTTCCTTTTGACTTCTTCATTCTCCTGTGGCATCAATCTGTATGCTGCTTTGTTTGGTAAACTGGCTCCAGGTACAAGATCAATGTGATGGCTTATACTTCTGATCGGTGGCAACGAACGAGGTAATTCTTCCACCACTATATTAGTAAATTCCTCCAGTAACTTCTGGATTTCCTCTGGTAAATCATCCACCCTCGTATTGGTTAAAACAATTCTAGGATTTCTAACCATGATGAATTGTGTATCTTTCTTCTTCTTAACCTCCTTAAGAAGTTCCTTCCCACTCATGAGAAGTACATTGTTGCTTACTTCAGGTTTCACCTCTTTGTCCTTAATCGACAACAACATGTGAGTTCTCCCATTCTTCTCTAGACTGTATGTGTTCTTTCTCCCATCATGAACCACATTCCTTTCATATTGCCATGGTCTACCTAGCAATAGATGACAAACATCCATGAGGATGACATCACACAATATCTTATCGTTATATCCTCCTATTTTAAATTCAACTAAACATCATTTTACCTGATGTCCTTTTTGTAGCCATGAAACTCTGTATGGACTTGGATGTTCAATAGTCTTCAGCTCTAGCTTTTCTACCATCTCTATAGAAATGAGATTATCTATGCTACCACTGTCCACGATGACCTTGCATACCTTGTCTTTGGTCAAGCAGTCCGAAAAAGACTGTTCCTTTGCACTGGATTCTTCGCCTCCTTTTCTGGCGTTAAGAGAACCTTCCTCATCACTAATGATCTTCCGCCTTCAACATCCTTTGGTTCAACATTCCTCCTTTGTGCTTCGACAATGTGAGTCTTACCACCTTCTTTCTTCTTATCTGGACATTCATAAGATTTGTGTCCATTCTTTCCACATGTGAAGCATTTTATTACTCCACCTCAGCCTCTTCCTCTTCCCCTAGCGCGAGGAAAAGTGTTATTATCAGCATACTGTCCTCTTTGTTCGGCATACTTCCCTCTCTGTGAGCTTCCACCTCTCTCAGTTTGAGGTTGGGTTTTCTTCCACTCTTCCTTAGGCTTCTGATTCCTATCTTGGACAACTGTTTTGCCTCTGGGATGACTTCTGCCTCATCCTCTTTAACCCTGCTTTCGGCTCAGATTCTCTTCAGCCTTTAGAGCCATCTGATAAGCATCTTCCACCGTTCGGATGGTCATCATGCTCATCTCATCCTGAATGTCATATCTCAGACCATTCATATACCTGACAACCTTCTCATCATCACTTTCGCGATGACCTGCCCTGATGTTTAGCTTGTAGAACTCTTCAGTGTACTTCACTGACATCAGCTTCTGTCTCAAATTCTGCATCCTTCGAAACAAAGTGATTTGATAATCCTTGGGTATGAATTTTTATTTCATCTTCGCAATCATTCTATCCCAACTCTTGATTTTATGCTTGCCTTTGTAACATCTGTCAGCTTGTAGTTCATCCCACCACAATGCTGCATGTCCTTTAAGTCTTGTGACAGCATGTTTGACCTTTTTGTCTTCCTCGACATCTTCATAGTCAAAATACGTGTCCAAGGCTCTAATCCAGTCTAGAAGCTCTTCAA
Organism: Picea engelmannii; assembly: GCA_009831015.1. Lineage (NCBI taxonomy): Eukaryota > Viridiplantae > Streptophyta > Pinopsida > Pinales > Pinaceae > Picea > Picea engelmannii. Next base: position 190,922 of record ML789548.1, read on the forward strand.
CATCCAGGTTTCCCTCATATACTGGAATGTCCATTTTTTCCCTGGCACCTATCCTTGCAACAACCCTGAGTAGGCATTCATTTGCTGCATCCTTTGCTGCAACTTCTTCTCCTCCATGTCCGGCTTCATTTTCACTTTTGGAATCACTGAGATCCCCAACACCGACTATGCGCCTCTATGCTAATTCCATGGCATCAAGCCTAGCACGTAGTTCATGCATCTCTCCTGCCCTTGGCGGCTCAGGTAATTGCCTACCCCTCCTTCTTGTCATTTCCCTTTCCTCTGGTGGATCGGGTGTTTGCCTGTCTCTTCTTCTTGGCGGCATGGTTGTAAAATTCTTCTTTTCCCTGCTACAGAAAGAAAATAAAATTTTCCTATGCTATGATACCAGATGGTGCAGACCCCCAACCCTCGGGTTAAGGTCGGTGCAGGATCGCTCTTTTTCTGCCCTTTGAGTCTAACTAGCTCTTTGATTCCTTTCCGGGAAATCAAACACACCTACAATGGTGTCACCATAGGTCCTTATGAATTGAGCCCGCGTGCACAACCGCTAAGCACCAATTCAAATTCTCCGGTCCACTATGTGATCATGTCCGTCACTATTTTGGAACCTCGGATATCGTGACTTCGCGACTCCAGTTACCGAGTGTCTCAACTCTTCGACTTCCGAAACCTGAATTACCGCTTCACCGAAATGTAGGCCTCGTTATCCTCCACACTTATATTGCATTTCGCTTTTTCGGGAATCCCAGAACAAATATCTTGATCTCCTATTCCCCAAAATGCCGAAATATTGAATTCCGACACGTTTCCCAGTGTTGGCCCCACAATGGAACTTTCTGCCTTTTCGAGATTTCAGACTTCGCAATTCCACAAATCCTGATGCTAAGGTTTCGGTTCTCCAACCCACGAACTCCCGAAATGGTCAACGAATTTGACTTCGCTTGTTGACAAGTACGCTACCTGTCCACTCTGTTGTCCTCTATCTTTGGACGTGAATTCTTCTACCCCCTCAAACCTCCGAACTCCAAAATGAAAGTTACGAGTAATCCAACGAACCTCGGGACTTCGCAAATTCTCCACAGAGAATTTCGACCACCCGATCCTTCTCTTGAGAATTTCTATGAAACGAACAAACATTCTTTCGCCAGAACTTGACCTCTGCGAAACAAATTCGCTCTGTCTCCCTTCAAACAGGTTTGATTTCTACCTTCCTTTGAACAATTTACAAGCACTAACTCTCCTGAGCCTCTTTCACAATTTCGAGCCTTCAAAAAAAAACTCCTGCACGCACTCCTTGAGGCAACCCTTTAGATACTTCTAAGTATTTGATTTCTTCAACCCTGTTCCCTTCCCTTGCGACAGTTGTCCTTCAACTCTTCTCTCGATTGACAAGTTCTAAATTTTCAACTAGCCCGTGCACACCTTGCACGGCTTCTATGCCTGTTTTTCACTTCTGTGGAAGATGAGAACAACCTTATCCCTCTTGATCTTTCAGAGATGAACTCTGAACCCGTCGACACACTCCTTGCGGACGTTTCACTGCACTCCTTGCAGGAACTCTTGCTCAGATAGAGAAACAATTGAAACTCATTCCCTTACTTTCTTAGACTTCAAATACTTAACATGAAATCATACATAGCATAAAAGCAGATGTACAACCGAAAGAGTAAAATAACCATGAGCATAACATTCAACATGCATACACAGAAAGTATTAGAACACCATGAGTTTGAATCAAAGATTCATATATTAATCTCAGAACTTCTGTACATGGTCTCTTCTACATAGCTCTCTGCTTCTTCTCCTCTATGCTCTATGCTCGATTGATAATGTTCATGTTACAATGATACAAGATGAGGGTGTCTATATTCGGTTTTCCCTCCTACACTCTAAATTGTCTAATCTGCATTTAAATCTGCCTACTCACATTAATTATGCATAAATGCCTTCACCTACTACAGATGAGAGCAACTACTCAAGATCTGTTTACAATCTCTAAGTGTGCTTCCTCTTAACTATTACATTAATGTTTCAAAACATTTCAAAAAAATGTGCACTAGTGCCTTCCAGCTGTCTTCCGTCTTCGCGCTTGCTTGCTGCTTACGATGCTCCTGCATCATTTTGACATATTGGAGAAGGTGGGAGATAACAACTATAGACTCAATCTACCCCCATACATGAGCATTTATTCCATAGTGAATGTGGAGAATTTGAAACTCTATTAGCCTTCCATGTTGGATCAAGAGGAGGAGCAAGCCCTACCTACCATAGAGGACTTATCACAAGATGCTCAGACATAGTTGGAAGAATAAACAATTTTGCAGAAGAAGTCCAGAACTACAAGACAGGGCTGGCATGACCTTTGGAAGATTAGATTGAAAGAACAAATTCCAAGAAAAACAAAATGGTACTTTAGGGAGAAGGTAGAGGAAAAATTTCCTCATCTCTTTCAACAAAGATTTTGGGGACTAAAAGCCTCACTAAATGGGGAGTTACGATCCAGATTGGATCATTATATTATTTGTCATCTACGTTGATGCTTTCAGAGTGGAAAAAAATGGAGGAATCAACTCGCAAGGATGGAAGGTCCTAGGTTGGCAAATTGGGGTGTGAAACCTTCTAGAGCCATTTTGAGGCATCAAACGACATTTTTGGGGGTCAAAAATTTATCAAATTTAGCTTAGACTCCTTAACATTGATCTACACTTAGAGACCTTTCCAATGGCATAAGAATAATGTCAATCATAGGTCATATGCAAAATTTATGCCTCTCACAAGTTGACCTATTGTGTTGACCACCATGGTATGAGAGAATGCCACATCAGCCCTCGTTACTCATGCATATGGGACTAGCCACATGTGAAATTTCAAAAAGATTCTATAAGGTCCAAAAACTTATCACAATTGAGGGTTGAGGAAGGAAAAACCCTACCCCTTGGTGGCTATCAGGATATGTTAAATATTGGGTCACTAGGAGGAGAATGAGTTCCATTCTTTTGCATTGTATTTTGTTCAATAGCTGAGCAAAACATCCAAGAGTGATATTTTGTGAGCATAACAGAGGAGGAGGAGGATTTTCTAATAGTCGTTTAGGCCACGGTGTCAAAAGGTAACTCCATAGTGAGTTTCCATTCCTTTGTATATGCATTTTATCACTAAAACAAAGAGAACAAAGCATAGACCTGCTTTTCGACTAATTATTCCAGTGAAATATCCACAATAGTGTACACATCAATGAAGACCTTAACACTTCACAATATAATTGAAATGCCCTCATACTTATATACCATAAAAAGACTCTCCAAATAACGCATATGGGATCTAATGGTCAAAGTTAAATGGCATAGATTTGATAGTGGTCGAAGCTTTAATCTCCAAGGTTCGTAACTAAAACTACAAGTCGTCAAATTAGGCAAATGAATGCTCATTGGAATGATATTTACATGAAGAATCTCATGAGTATGGTTTTGTTTATCTTCCCTTCCCTTCCCTTATTTGTTTGCAAACATTGTATTCATTGATTAATAATTAGATCTCCACTTCACTTGGTATACTCCTCTTCATTCACGACTTTCTTTGTATTTAGTGTCATCATCACGCACTTCAAAATAAAACATTCTTAAAATGTCAAAGTTTTGTATTCCTTTCAAAGGAAAATATTCTTAATCTCATCTTCACGCCATTGAAAGTAAAACATTCTTGAAATTTCAAAGGAAAACATTCTTAAAATTTATGGTTTTTTACTTTCTTTGTATTCAGTGTCATCACGCCATTTAAAGCAGAACATTCTTAAAATTTCAAAGGAAAACATTCTTAAGATTTATAGTTCTTTATTAGTCCTTGCGTCAGTAGGGACTATAGTTTTCGCTCAGTGTCAAACTAGGCTGACCACTTTATTAATTCATCCACATTTACAATCATTTACTAAGTTTTGCATAAATTTTATATTTATTTGATTTATTTTTAAAAATAAAATAATTTTTTATTTATCAAATTTTAATAGCCAGATTTTTCATTAGCTCAATTATACTTGACATGACTTAAATCCCCTGGTGTATAGCATTTTTTCCCTCCAATGTTTATATCATGTGACACATGGAGAATCCAAACACTAGAAACGGGATTTGGAGGTGGCACTATGAAACCTCAACTTGAACTTGTCGTTTGTTTTTTCTTATAGCCGAGAATTGACTTTGAAAATGGGGCTTGTGCTTAATTCCGTTGTGGGTCTCCAGAACCTGTATTTCCCTTGGACTGGGTTATTTTCATTCCCTCCAATCGAACCCTGGACCTGCGTAGAGCTTAGTTACATGGTTTGTTGTTCTCTTTTTTGTTTATGAAGGTGTGCCCTTCTTCATTGAGAGGTGGATGAATATATTTCGTGTTTATGGACATGTGTTTTGTTTTATGGACAAGTTTAAGACTGGCCAAATGGAATTGAAGAATTTAGCTTAGGTGGAGAATATTTCATTTTTATTTAAAAAAATTTTATTTTAGTTTTTTAAATGATTTTTTTATCCTTATTTTGTATATCATCTATTATGGAAAAAATGTTATGTTGCGAACGACGCATACCCTACCCCCCTCTGGATTTGAACTTTTGACCTCTTAAATGGAAACACATGTTCTTAACCATTAGGCCCACTCAAACTATGTAATATAATATTAAATTTTAATATATATTAAAAATTAAAATTTATAAAATTTAAAATATGAAAAATAAATTAATAATTAAATAAAATAATTAATAATTTATAAATTTTGAAGAGAAATTTGACACTTAAACCATAAATATTAAAGATAAATATTTATGCTTTTAAATTATTCAAAAGATTATATTTTGTATTTTAGTTTAGGAAACAAAAGCACCCACATCATATTGATATTCATATTGGTAAAATGTCCAAAGTAATAGATAGTTCAAAAATGAGCAAAATGTCCAAAGTAATACATATTTCAAAAGTTGGAGAAATGATCAAAGTAAAGCATAGTCCAAAAATGCCTAAAAACGAAGGCTCAAAATATATAATTAACAATGAAGGTTATCATAAAGTGTGATCTTCAACTGCAAGGCTATCCATATAAGCTTGAGCTTCACTAGGCAATGCAAATCCATCATCACCATCATCATCATCATCACCAAGATTAAATGCAATGTGATCTAAGGGTATGCCAACCAAGCCTGCATTTGGTGAAGGATTATCCTCATCATCATCAATCTGAGTAGGATCTTCAACATTCACATCCTATCGTGCTGTCGGGCCTTCTAAATACTCAGGTAGCTTCCTTGAACAAAGTCGAAGACTACTATGCACATAAACCAATTTTTCTGCTCTATTTGAGGTAAGCCTATTCCTCTTAACATAGTGGATGAAACTATAGGTGGACCAATTCCTTTCTACTGCAGAGGAACTAGCAACTTGAGATAGCAAGTGCGAGGCAAGTTGTCGAAGCTCTTGGACTTCCCCCCCAATACATTCTCCACCATCCAATGGGATTCTTTTGTGCATAAATATTGATGTCATGCTTTGCATCCCGAGTGAATGTAGGGGGGCTTAAGGTACCAAAATCAATAAATTGCGTTTGTATCACACTGACTTCATCATGAGTATACATCTTGCTTATGGCATCAATAAACCCATTCTTTACCCATTCATCATCAATTGGTATAATTCTATTTGGTCTCTCCATATACCACTTTGGATTAATGACATATGCAGCCACATGAAGAGAGGTATTGAGTTTGAGCCATCTCTTGTCTATTATATTGTGGATTTCTTGGAAAAACTCCAAAGAGGGGTTTCTCTGATGAATTATGTGCCTTACCTTGCCCACCATGCTACCCATACATTCATATATTTCCCCAAGAGTAGGGGAATCAAAATCTGCATGCCTAATCAACTCCACAATTGGAGTTGTGAAAAAAACCACATATCTACACTCAGACCACTAATCTTCATCAAGAAGCACATCTCTTATCTTCTTGGCTTGAGCTGATTTAGACTGGGACCATGCATTCCATTCTTGAGAAACAACAATGGCTTGTAAGGATGCATGCACCTCAATCATACACTGAAGAAGTGTAATATACCAGATATAAAAAGTATGCAAAACATAAATAAAATGCTAGAAATGGCAGAATAACAACAATATAACCAGAACAATCACCACAATAGAACTGAAATGATATAAGAATAACAACAGAAATAACACTTTGATTTTGAAAGCAATGTTCACGGGCCTCTTCGAGGGGGCAACCTCCAGTTGAGCAGAGCTCTATTACAATAATATCCAAGCTAGGGTTCTCATACCCTCGACTCCTATTTATACTAAATATGTCTATCAAAAGAAGCATCTAGAGGAAGATCCTTCTAGAAGCGGAAGCTTCTATTAGGTCTTCTTAGATTCGACTTATTCTATTTTATTAAAAGACCTTATTAATATTGACTTTTATTACATCCGAATATATTGTTCGACCAATGTGCGGGTTAGGACCCTAACAAGTCTGCCCCCTTAAAAACAACCTTGTCCTCAAGGCTTGAGATGTGGAAATTGCTACAGAATGGTAGTTGGTTTCCAAGTGGCATCTACTGGAGTTGTATCTTTCCACTAGACTAACACTTCCTTGATGGTTCTCTGATGCAGGCAACGCTCACGCTGGTCCAAAACTGCTTGTGGCTGTAGCCAAATGGATCCTTCTTCGGCTAACTCGGGAAGGTTGGTTTGAATTTGACACTTAGTTCCAATCATCTTCTTTAAGCATGAAACATGAAAAACAAGATGTAGCTTAGAATGACTGGGCAAAGCTAACTGATAGGCCACCTGTCCCACACGCTTGAGAACGGTATAAGGACCATAAAATTTGGGTGCTAGCTTCTGATAATGTTCGGCCTTGAGGGAATTTTTCTTTTAAGGTTGCAGTCGAAGAAACACTTGATCCCCTTCTACAAATTGACGTTTAGAGTGACCTTGATCTGCTTGTTGCTTCATGCGATTCTGTGCCATGACCAAATTCTCTTTGAGGGTACGAAGAATAGCCTCTCGAATTGTAAGTGTTTGGTCAACCGCCTGGACCTTCGAGACACCAGGTAAGTATGAGAGAACTGAAGGTGGCTTTTGTCCATATACCGCTTCAAAAGGAGTCATGTGTGTAGTTGTGTGGTATGAAGTGTTGTACCACCATTCAACTAGGGGTAACCATTGAGCCCACTGATTTTTCTTTTCCGAGGCAAAACACCTCAAATATGTTTCTAAACACTTATTGACAACTTCCATTTGACCATCAGTCTGGGGATGATAAGATTTGCTGAGATGCAATTGGGTGCCTTGTAGCTTGAATAGTTCTTGCCAAAAATTGGTGGTGAAAGTTGGGTCACGATTAGAAACAATAGAATGTGGCATGCCATGAAGCTTGAAGACTTGATCCATGAAAAGTTGAGCCACCGTGGATGCTGTAAATGGGTGTTGAAGAGCATAGAAATGAGCATACTTGGAAAGGCGATCAACAACCACCATGATGATTGATTTATTTCTCGATTTGGGTAAGCCTGTAATAAAATCCATAGATATATCCCTCCAAATAGCAGGTGGAATCGGAAGCGATTGTAGTGTGCCTGGAGATTTGATTGTTTCTCCCTTGTTGCATTGACACACATCACATTCAGCTACAAAATTACAAATGTCTTGTTTCATGCCATCCTAGAAAAAAGAGCATTTGACCCTGTCATAGGTTTTGGTAAACCCGGAGTGCCTAGCTGTGGGTGTAGCATGAAGCTCAGAAAGTACAGTGGATTTAAGTTTGGATTGTTTACTTAAATACAAATGACCTTTGTATCGAAGCTCATCATGGAGCCAAGAGTACCCTAGGGAAGTTGGAGCATTGGATTGCAATTGTTGGATCAACAATGAACTTTTGGGATCGTGTAGCCATTCCTGGCGGACGGCTTGGAGCCAATTTGGTACAATGAAGGAAAGAGAAAAAAGGGATCTGTCATCTTCATACTTTCGGGAAAGTGCATCCGCAACCACATTGTCTTTTCCTTTTTTGTAAATGATCTCATAATCATATCCAAAAAGCTTGGTCACCCATTTTTGTTGCTCCCGGGAGGAAATGCGTTGTTCCATAAAATACTTTAGGCCTTGATGGTCTGTCTTAATTTGGAAGCGTTTCCCCAATAGATAAGGGCGCCATAGATCAACGGCACGCAGAATAGCCAACATTTCATTTTCATAGATTGATTTGCTTAGATTTCTTTCAAACAATTGCTTGTTGGTAAATGACAAAGGACGACTCTCTTGCATAAGGACATCACCAATTCCTTTCCCTGAAGCATCACATTCCAAGAAAAAGGTCTTTGTGAAATCAGGAAGGACCGGGACTGGAGTGGTGCACATGGCCATCTTCAAGGTTTGAAAAGCTTGAGCTGCAGCTGGAGTCCAAGTGAAAGAGTTCTTTTTTAAGAGTGCAGTGAGAGGTGCTGCAATCTTTCCATAATTCTTAACAAACTTGCAATAATAACCTATTAAGCCCAGAAATCCACGCAAGCTTTTAAGAGTCTTTGGGTGAGGCTAGTCTTGCATAGCTTCAATCTTTTTAGGGTCCACCCTGACGCCGTCCTTTCCAACCAGATGACCCAAGTACTCGACTTCTTGGTACAAGGGGAATGGAATGATCATGAACACCACGAGAAGAACGAAAGACATGATTCATGAGGCTTTGGAAGGTGGAGGGGGCATTACACAAGCCAAAGGGCATGACCAAAAAATCATAGTGGCCCTCATCAGTTCTAAAGGCAGTCTTGGGAATGTCTGCCTCTTTCATACGTATCTGGTGGTAGCCAGAATAAAGATCAGGTTTAGTAAAGAACTGGGTGCCACTCAATTCATCCAAGAGGTCATCAATGACAGGGATGAGAAATTTGTCTTTAATGGTAAGTTTGTTGAGGGCACGAAAGTCAGGACACATTCGCCAAGAACCTTCTTTCTTCAAGACCATGACCATAGGAGAAGAAAAGGGGCTCGGACTAGGGTGGATAATGCTTGCGTTAAGGAGTTCCTGGACCATTTTCTCAATTTCATTTTTTTGGGAAAAGAGGTGACGATACAGACGAATATTGGGAGGAAGGCTTCCTAGTACAAGGGGAATGGAATGATCATGAACACCACGAGAAGGAGGGAGTCCTTGGGGAGTGGAAAAGACCACTTGATGTTTAGAAAGGATGGATTGGAGGTCTTGTGGCACCGAGGGTGTCTCTGTTGCTTGTATGGCATGGAGTTGGGCAATAACACCAGAATGACCTTTTTTGAGCAGCTTTTCCATGCGATGGGAACTAATTATCTCAGGTGAACTGACAGTGATGCCTTGGAACTTATATTGTTGGCCCTCCTGGTCAAATTGCATGGTTAATTCCTTAAAATCCATGAGAATGAGACCCAAAGTCCTTAGCCAGTCTGCACCCAACACAATGTCACAACTGCCCATGTCGATAGCAAACATATGAGATTTGAGGTGGTAGTCACCAATTTGGAGACACACATTTCCACAACGCCCTCCACATTTCATGGAGCCACCATTGGCAATCATGATTTGGAAATTATTGACGGCATGGATGTAGCAATGAGTTTCTTGGGCAATGCGGCGATGAATAAAATTATGGGTGCTTCCACTATCAACCAGAATGATGACCTTCCTCTGCTTGATGTAACCGATGAGCTTGAGGGTTTGGGGAGCAGAGAAGTCAGTGAGAGCATTTAGGGAAATGACCGGTTCTACTTCGAGAGGATCTGAGGGAGGGGTTATGTCAGTGGTTTCAGGTGACTCAGACACAAGGGGAGTTTCAACATCATCTTCCGAAATATCCTTTGAGATGGCCATAAAAAGCTTTTGTTCCTTACACTTGTGGCTTGAGAAATATTTGTCATCACAATTATAACAAAGGCCTTTGAGTTGGCGTTCAACCATTTCATCCCTGGTCAATTTTTGGATCTTTAGTGGAGCGGAGGGAGTAGTGGGATTTACTCGTTTAGTGTGAGGGATAAAAGAGGGTTTCCGGTTTTGAGAAGATACAACCTGTTGTGCTTCTTTCGCTCTTTTAGTAGCCTCCACCCAACTCTAAGGCTGAGCCATGAGGACATGGGCCCGAATCTCATCCTTGAGGCCACTGATAAAACACTCTCAGAAAAATGCATCAGACATGCCCTCTGTCCGAAAAGCCAGGCGCTCAAAAGTAACTATAAAGTCTTCCACGGTTCCTGATTGTTTCAACTTTGTCAAACGACCCAAATGGTTGGTGTCAGTGTCAAAGCGTTCATAAATCTCTGCCACAAATTGTGTCCAAGCAATATACCCTTGACGAGAAGTTTTTCTCCATTGCCACCATTGCCAACGTTCTTGATCTAGATGGAGAACACCATATCGGAGTTTGGCCAAGTCATCTGTAATGCCATATAAAGAGAAATAATGTTCCATTTGGGTTACCCAACCAGTGGGATCCGAGCCATCAAATTTGGTCACATCCACCTGCGGAAGGTGTAGGTCACGTTGAAAGTGATGGTGCTTGAAGTTAGAGGAATGTTCAACTTTAGTATCTAAAGGTGGGTCAGATAAAGGGTTATATGTAGGGATATGCATCTTGGTGTAGAGCATCAAAACGACAGATTCAAGATGGGTAGTCACGTCTTGTTTGATTTCCTCCATTGAGGACTGCATGGTTGTATTGAGGGTGACAACATTGACATTGAGTTGTTTCACTTCTTGTTGGGTCTCGGTGAAATTAGATTGCAAGGTATTGAAGCGAGCTTCCAGGTCTTGGCTATGGGTATGGGCCATGAAGATGAGGAAACCGAAATGGGGCGGGTGGGGTCAAAAATTTTGCTGAAAAATGATATGTATGAATGTGATAAGGGCGAAGAGATGAATCCAATGGAATAGGTCTCAAATAATGGTGCAAAAATTTCCAGACTTTTTTTTTTTCACACCTGCAGAGTTATACTCTAGTCTGAAGAATACTGCAGTGATGAAATGCCCAAATGCTTAACCAGGAAAAAATGTGTAGTTATTTGGCAACCCGAACACAGTTGCCCAACAAGAGATCTTGTCTGTTTTAATTTGTTAATGTTTATGTCCCCAAGGGTTAGGTATTCAATGGTTCTACAAACAAGGGTTTTCCCTGTGCTATAGCTCTCTAATATATGTGTGGGTCCAACAGTAGTACTCGGCCCAATATCTCAAGGCACTAACTAAGGAGGATAGACCGTACCCTTAGCCGTACTACCCGACTACCCAGGTACTAGAGAGTATCTTCCCGAGTGTTGTTCTCGATGGCACTATAGCAGTCAGGCAGCCGATCAGTTTATCTAAAGAGGGCTTCAGGTAATCTAGGCTGATCCGTACACAGGTGTTGTCTGATGCACTACCACTCGAAGGGGTACCAACAGGGGTTACAAGGGTGGCCAATAGATGTGCGCTTAAGTACCACTTGTATTTCTTGCATGTATGAATCCTTCAACCGCAGGTTTATACACGTAACGACAGATCTATGTGGCTTAAAGATGCCAGAATACGTCTCTACCCTGAAAAAAAATAATTAACCCACAATTTCTGCCGAGGAAAGTGCTCTGATACCACTTGTAATATACCAGATATAAAAAGTATGCATAACAGAAATAAAATGCTAGAAATGGAAGAATAACAACAATATAACTAGAACAATCACCACAATAGCACTGAAATGATATAAGAATAACAACAGAAATAACACTTCGATTCTGAAAGCAATTTCACGGGCTTCTTCGAGGGGGCAACCTCCAGTTGAGCAGAGCTCTATTACAATAATATCCAAGCTAGGGTTCTCATACCCTCGACTCCTATTTATACTAAATATTTCTATCAAAAGAAGCATCTAGAGGATGATCCTTCTAGAAGCGAAAGCTTCTATCAGGTCTTCTTACATTTGACTTATTCTATTTTATTGAAATGCCTTATTAATATTGACCTTTATTACATCTGAATATACTGTTCTACCTATATACGGGTTAGGACCCTAACAAGAAGAATGACGTATGTGGCATATCTTGTTTCTGCAGGTTTTAAAAATTGCTTCTTTGCTTTCATCCTGTAGATTGCTAATGATGCATGGTGGTTGCAAATGAACATTTGTGTATCTCTTGCATTTGAAATGAGTTTTGAAATCCAAGATATTTTCCCAATGTCTTTGAGGACATTGTTAAGGGCATGTACACAACAAGGAGTCCAAAAGATATGCCTATATCGACTTTGGACCATCAATCTCGCTGCTCTGCAAACAGGTGTTGCATCTGTGATTACATGTACTACATTTGAAGGACCAACCTCATCAATTGCATCCTTCAATACCTCAAACATGAAGGTAGTATCCTTAAGTTTTCCACTCCAATCAATTGCTCTTAAAAAATAAGGTCATGCTAAAGATGTGACAATAATATTCAACAATGGCCTTTGTTGAATGTCTGTCCAACCATCCATGACTATTGAACACCTTGTCAGAATCTAATATTGTTTCAGGTCTCATGTAAGCCCTTGCATTCTTGTCACCCCCTTATCCAACAATGATGTCCTCATTTTGTTGTAACCTAGGGGTGTATATCCTGGCCCAACCACTATGATTTTTTTCACCATTTCTTTGTAATATGGTGAATGAGTGGCATTAAATGAAATTCCATTTTCCATAAAAAAAATCAGCGATATCATCATCAACCGCATCCCTATGCACCACATTGTACATTTTATGAATTTGTTCAGTAGCAACATTAGTACAACTCTTACTCATTACGGGAGTATACCCCTTCTCTGATCCGGATTTATTTCAGCACGAAATGAGAGCGGAGATACAATAAAGAAATGCACAGAGATATCGCGTATATCCAGTAATATAACATAAATATATCAGAGATGCAACATAAACACAAAGATACAGTAATACACGATTTCTATTAATGAAAGAAATGTACAGAGACTGTAAAAATACAGAGTGAAAGACTCGCTAGAATGGTGGCAGCTTATCTCTGAGAAGAGATGTGACGGCTACTCGCATTCGCAAG
>ML789549.1:11208-35111 GCA_009831015.1 Picea engelmannii
AAATATCCATTGAAAAGTGGTGACACCATTATGTCTAATACTAACCTAGTTGATTCAAACAAGTTTTTATCCAAGTTTATCTTTACAAGTTTTTCTTTGAAGGTATTGATGAAAACCTCATGTGGTGGACTGCCCTTGCAAAAACACAATGAAATTTCATGAGAACCCTAATAGGATTAACTAGAGGGACCATTTAGTCATTATCCGAGATGTTCCAATACACATTGAATAGTTGAGATTTAAGTTGAATGTGGATGATGTCACCCTTAGGATAATTGCAAACAATTAATTATGTGCCTAATAAATCTAAAACTCTCTCGTACCACCTGCCTTCCTTATATTCTAAAACTGCCAATGAACAATATACATCATTCTAAATATTTTGAGTAATATAATAAAAAAGGAAGTATCAGGAAGTACAAGTAAACTCGTCGGGGTACTGAACAGTCCTGCTGGCAGCGGGGCTATGTCAGGTAAAGGGAGTTGAAAAACATAAAGTGGCACACTTAAAACTGAACATAAACCCTTAGGTATCATTCTGAAGAAATCATGATCAAATCAAGGCTAGGAGATGACCTTTATATCTCTCGGATGATGTTCTTAAGAACCTTAAAGTATCCACTTTAGAGTTATATATTTAAAATAAATAGGTTTTCATGAGAAGTGGGGCCCTCAATATATGGAATTCACCTTACCTAAGAAAGAAGAGATTCATCTCTAAAAAAATGGATAAGAAACGAGTTAATCATCTTGGGATGTATTCCTTTATGTGTTCCTTTCTTCAAATGATATCTAAACTATGCTTATATCACTTTTGTTTTAAAGGTAATCTAGCCAGGGGGGCCTATTAGTCAAAGTCATTATGAAAACTCTTGGTCACTATCCTATAATCATATTAGAGTCACATCCAACCCTTGCTCCTAAATTTGATCGAAAATATATTGGATAAGACCTAATATCAAATCACTAACATATCTAATCTATTAATCATGAATACACTTTTCCGTCATAACTACTTTGCCATGGGTAAGAATGTGAACCATAAGCCATAAAGTTTATATTGTTTAATAGGAACTTAGGAGCTGAAGAAGGATGAAACTTCAGGGAATGCTTGATCAAGTGAAGAGTATCATCAATTGTGAAATTTTGAAGATCATTGTTGCATGAGGACATGCAATGACTTAAGCATGGGGGAATTTTGAGTATCCATTTTGACACTTCTAATACCCTCTATTACCCCCTATATGAGCCTATTTTACCTATGCCATGTGTATCTAATTGACTGTTTCCTCCACAAATACACTTAATGACCCTATTCATGTGCATAGAGAGGTAACTTATGATTAAGGCATGTTTTGTTTGATTTTATTGAGTTAATTCGATTAAAATAGTTGATTTTTCATGATCCTAATCATTTTATCTTAATACGAATTGATATGGTACCAAAAAAACTGCATAACATTGATTTGGTACCAACAGAATTGCATAATATTGATCTGGTACTGCCCTGTGCTATTCTGGTACCAGCCTGTGCTATTTTGGTACCAGCCTATACTATTCTAGTACCAATGTGATTTTTCTATTCCAGTACCAAATAACTGCGCCTATCCCGGTACCAGTGTGACTGTGTTATTCAGGTACCAAACGACTGTGTGTATTTCGGTACCAATTGCTATTTCCATAATTCACTTGTTGAACACGTTTGCTGAAGGATATTCCAAGAAATTGGTTGGATCAAAGTCTCCAAAGTAGTTTTCAAGATAATGATCAACTTCATCACTCATGCACTTCATTTCATGAGGTGAAGTCCATCCCTAAAGATTCGATATGTATTTCCAATTGTAATATTTTAAAATTGTTTAATAATTATTCTTATCTCTTGATAGTAACGACTCACCTTCTTTATAAGGGATGTTGTATAAGAGATAGGATACATAGGAGATACATATGGCTGTAATGAACATAATTGTTCATATTTCCATAATATACAATATGATAAACTGTTGATTCGATTTTACAAGTTGAAGGAATACAAATGAGTTGTTGTGCAATTTCTAGGTATGATTAGAACGTTTTAGTTTGTTATCTTTTTAGAGCTTGCATGTTGGAATCGGGAAGGGCCCACTGTTCTGATATGGTAAGCTTAATGTAAAATATAGCTCAGATTTCTATTCCTGTACATGTTTGTTTTATTCCAGTACTCAATTTTGTGTGTCCTATACCTTTTATTCTGACATCTTGTTTGAGTTAAACTATGAATTCATAAAGTATACCTATTTTGTTTGATCTTTATAATTGTTAGATATTTTGAGTAAATTGTGAATGGGATTGTATTAGTGTAAGTTTGATAAGTATGGTGCACCAGATCCTTAGTAATTTTACTTAGTTTCATAAACAATAATTTTTGTTGAGACAGTTGTAGAGATTTATAAAATTTTGCATTCCTGAAACTGTGTTCTTCATAGAGACTTTCATAATTTACTTTGAAATTTCAAGTGTGTTAATACAGGAACAATTAAGATCCCATCATTCACCCTACATGGACTATTAAATGGAGAATCTTAATATACCTAGTGTTTCCTGTGCAGGGACAAATATTTTTTTCCAGAATTGATTATGTAATATACCAGATATAAAATGTATATAGAACATAAATAAAATGCTAGTAATGGCAGAATAACAACAATATAACCAAAAAATTCAACACAATAACACTGAAATGATATAAGAATAACAACAGAAATAACACTTTGAATCAGAAAGCAATGTTCATGGGCCTCTTTGAGGGGGAAGCCTCCAGTTGAGCAGAGCTCTATTACAATAATATCCAAGCTAGGGTTTTCATGCCTTCGACTCCTATTTATACTAAAAATAAGCATCTAGACGAAGATCCTTCTAGAAGCTAAAGCTTCTATTAGGTCTTCTTACATCCACCTTATTCTATTTTATTGAAAGGCCTTATTAATATTGACCTTTATTACATCCGAATATATTGTTCTACCTATGTGTGGGTTAGGACCCTAACATGTCCACCCCCTTAAAAACAACCTTGTCCTCAAGGCTTGAGATGAGGAAATTTTTGCAGAATGGTAGTTCGTTCCCTAGTGGCGTCTACTGGAGTTGTATCTTTCCACTGGACTAGCACTTCCTTGATGGTTCTATGACATAGGCGACGCTCACGCTGGTCCAAAATTGCTTCTGGTTGTAGACAAATGGATCCTTCTTCAGCTAACTCTGGAAGGTTGGTTTGAATTTTTCACTTAGCTCCGATCACCTTCTTTAAGCATGAAACATGAAAAACAGGATGTAGCTTCGAATGGCTGGGCAAAGCTAACTGATAGGTGAATTGTCCCAAACGCTTGAGTGACCATAAAAATTAGGCGCTAGCTTCTAATAATGCTTGGCCTTGAGGGAAGTTTGCTTGTAAGGTTGTAGTCGAAGAAACACCTGATTCCCTTCTGCAAATTGATGTTCAGAGCGACCTTGATCTTCTTGTTGCTTCATGTGATTTTGTGTCATGACCAAATTCTCTTTAAGGGTACAGAGAATAGCCTCTTGAGCTATAAGTGTTAGGTCAACCGCCTGGACCTTCGAGGTACCTGGTAAGTATGAGAGAACTGAAGGTGGCTTTTGTCCATATACCGCTTCAAAAGGAGTCTTGCATGTAGTTGTATGGTATGAAGTGTGGTACCACCATTCAACTAGGAGTAACCATTGAGCCCACTAATTTTGCTTTTCCAAGGCAAAACACCTCAAATATGTTTCCAAACACTTGTTGATAACTTCCGTTTGGCCATCAGTATGGGGATGATAAGATGTGATGAGATGGAATTATGTGCCTTTTTTCTTGAATAGTTCTTGCCAAAAATTCTTGTGAAAGTTGGGTCGCGATCAAAAACAAAAGAGTGTGGCATGCTATGAAGCTTGAAGACCTGATCCATGAATATTTGAGCCACCATGGATGTTGTAAACGGGTGTTGAAGGGAGAAAAAATGAGCATACTTGGAAAGGCAATCAACAACCACCATGATGACGTATTTATTTCCTGATTTGGGTAAGCCGATAATAAAATCCATAGAGATATCCTTCCAAATAGCAGGTGGAATCGAGAGAATTTGTAGTGTGCCTGGTGATTTGACTGTTTCTCCCTTGTTGCATTGACACACGTCACATTTAGCTACAAAATTACAAATGTCATGTTTCATACCATCCCAGAAAAAGGAATGTTTGACCCTGTCATAGGTTTTGGTGAACCTAGAGTGCCCTACTGTGGGTATAGCATGAATCTCAGAAAGTACCGTGGATTTAAGATTTGATTGTTTACTTAAATACAAACGACCTTTGTAATGAAGTTCCTCATGGATCTAAGAGTACCCTGGGGAAGCTGGAGCATTGGAATACAGTTGTTGGATCACCTGCGAACTTTTGGGATCTTGTAGCCATTCCTGGCAAACAACTTGGAGCCAATATGGTACAATGAATGAAAGAGAAAAAAGGGAACCTTCATCTTCATATTTTTGGGAAAGTGCATATGCAACCACATTGTATTTTCCTTTCTTATAAATGATCTCATAATCATATCCAAAGAGTTTAGTCACCCATTTTTGTTGTTCTAGGGAGGAAATGCATTGTTCCAGAAAATACTTGAGGTTTTGATGGTCTGTCTTAATTTGGAACTATTGGCCCAATAGATAAGGACGCCACAGATCCATGGTGTGCAGAATAGCCAACATTTCCTTTTCATAGATGGATTTTCCCAGATCTCTTTCAGATAGTTTCTTGTTGGTAAAGGCCAAAGGTTGACCCTCTTGCATAAGGACAACACCAATTCCTTTCCCTGAGGCATCACATTCCAACACAAAGGTCTTTGTGAAATCGGGAAGGGCGAGCACTGGGGTAGTGCACATGGCCATCTTCAAGGTTTGAAAAGCTTGAGCATCGGCTGGAGTCCAAGTGAAAGAGTTCTTTTTGAGGAGATCCATGAGAGGTGCTGCAATCTTCCCATGATTCTTAACAAACTTGCGATAATACCATGTTAAGCCTAGAAATCCATGCAAGCTCTTAAGAGTCTTTGGGTGAGGCCAATCTTTCATAGCTTCAATCTTTTTAGGATCCACCCTGACACCATCGTTTCCAACTAGATGACCCAGGTATTCTACTTCTGAGGCGCCAAAATCACATTTAGACTGTTTCAGGAAAAGTTGGTGTTGAGAGAGTAGATGGAGAACTCGATCCACATGAGCTAGATGGTATATCCAAGTTTTTCTATAGATGAGGATATCATCAAAGAAAACTAAGACAAAATGGTGGAGAAAAGGACGAAAGACATGATTCATGAGGCTTTGGAAGGTGGAGGGGGAATTACACAAGCCAAAGGGAATGACCAAAAACTCATAGTGGCCCTCATGAGTTCTAAAGGAATTCTTGGGAATATCTTCCTCTTTCATACGTATCTAGTGGTAGCCCAAACAAAGATCCAGTTTAGTGAAGAATTGGGTGCCACTCAATTCATCCAGGAGGTCATCAATGACAGGAATGGGGAATTTGTTTTTGATTGTAAGTTTGTTGAGGGCACAGAATTCATGACACATTCACCAAGAACCTTCTTTATTCAGGACCATGACCACAGGAGACAAATAGGGGCTCATACTAGGGCAGATAACGCCTGCATTAACGAGTTCCTAGACCATTTTCTCAATTTCATTTTTTGGGGAAAAGGGGTGATGATATAGACAGATATTGGGAGGAAGGCTTCCTGGTACAAGGGGAATGGAATGATCATGAACACCACAGGAAGGAGGGATGCCTTGGGGAGTGGAAAAGACCAATTGATGTTTAGAAAGGATGGCTTTGAGGTCTTGCAGTACTGAGGGTGTCTTTGTTGCTTCTATGGCATGGAGTTGGGTGATAACACCAGAATGACCCTTTTTGAGTAGATTTTCCATGCGATGGGAACTAATGATCTCAGGTGAACTGATGATGATGCCTTGGAACTTATATTGGTGGCCCTCCTGGTCGAATTGCATGGTTAAGTCTTTAAAATCCATGAGAATGGGACTCAAAGTCCTTATCTAGTCTGCACCCAGCACAATGTCACAACCTCCCATGTTGATAGAAAACATATGGGATTTCAGGTGGTAGTCACCAAATTGGAGACGTACATTTTCACAATGCCCTCCACATTTCATGGAACCACCATTGGCAATCATGATTTGGAAATTATTGACGACATATGTTGGAATCAGAAGTCACTACTGGATTGCAGCAGGAGCAGAGCCTGACACCCATCAATTTTATGTCACAATTTTTTTATAAAGGTTGATCAAATGGAAAGAAACTTAGAACCATATCGTTATAACTCAGAAAATTGGGCTGGAACAACAGTGACATATGAGGTCTTGACCTAAATTAAGCCAGTAATAATGATAGTGGTGAGTAAGTGGAGGGAAAGAGAGGGGAAATAAAGTTTGCTCTGGACATTCGCTCTTCCAATAGTCTTTACAAAAGAGGAAAAATCTCGGATATGATATCCTCTCATAGCCGAATAAACTTCAAAATGAACCTAAAAATATTGCAAAACTGCTATAATCAAACCTACATTATATAGCTATGCAAAACCCGACTGGATCATCCATGCCCGGGCTTTCAGATTCAGAGGGAAAAGGAAAAGAAGAATTTGGCTGCCATTAACCAAGAAGTCTCAAATGTTCCTCTATAACAAGAGAACCAGAGGCTAAATTAAAGATTTACAATCGGGAGTTGTTCTCTACCATCAATACTTACAAAAATACAAAAACTGAGTAAATATACTCCTAAACCTTCACCCAACAGAAGCATCTTAGAACTTCTAGGGTGTGGCGTCTCTTCAGTCAAATATGGCCTGAACTCCTTTGTCAGACGTCACCTTAACTTTGCATGGATTTTGCAGGGGGGGTAGCTGAAACATTAAAGGATTAAATAGCATGTGCAGACTCCTCTGGTTAGACGAGGAATCGGCATGGATTCTTTGAAAAAAGCCAGCATACAGGACTATCTCAGGCATACTGCCTACCGAAACCTTAATGCTTTTCATTTAATGAGTGAGCCGAGGTTTCAAATACCTCCCCCCACCTTCATTTACTTATAGCAGGAACCAAGATCGAGGATGAGTTGAACTGGTACCTGGAGAATGCAACGATCCCTTCTAGAGCTAAACCCGGTGCTTTGGCCCTTTGCACAGTTCTTTCTATCACCCCAAGTGACCATGGGCTATGACCCTGTGCCTATCTTCAAAGGTGCTTTCGGGATTTCACGTTTCAGCGATTCTGAAATGTAGTGGAAGGAGGAGACCCTCTGTTCTCTCGAAGTCTCGATAGTTGAAATGATTTGATCGCGTGCCACGTGTCCCATTAGATGGATGACCTAGATCACTTCTCAAATGTGGGGCAACCTCTAGCCTAGAACCTTTCAGCGTTTCGGGCTTCAGGGTTCTAAAATGCAGTGGAAGGAGGAGACCCTATGTTCTCTCAAATTACCGGTAGCCGAAATGGCTTGATCGTGCGCCACATATCCCATTGGATGGATGGCCTAGATCACTTCTCAAATGTGGGATCGCCTCTTTCCTGGACCCTTTCGGTGTTTCGGGTTTCGGGGTTCTGAAATGCAGTGGAAGGAGGAGACCCTCTATTCTCTCGAAGTCCCGGTAGCCGAAATGGCTTGATCGCGCACCACATGTCCCATTGGATGGACGGCCTAGATCACTTCTCAAATGTGGGACCGCCTCTGGCCTGGACCCTTTCGGTGTTTCGGGCTTCGGGGTTTTGAAATGCAGTGGAAGGAGGAGACCCTCTATTCTCTCGAAGTCCCAGTAGCTGAAATGCCGAAATGGCTTGATCGTTTTGTGAGTTTGGCCATAGGAGATGAGCTCAGGTGCTTGAACATGTGCAACTCTGTGATCCAAACTTACCCGATGGTCATCGATCTGGCCCATCTGTGGATCCTCGCCGTTGAAAGACAAAGTGACCGCTCGCTTGATTTTAAGCCCAAAATGGGCTTCTTCTATGGGCTGCGCTCGGCGCTCATGGTTGCGGACTTTGAATAAAACACACTTGACCGTTTTTCAAACCCCACTTCTATGAATTTACACCAGGGGCTCGAAAACAGAAGAAAACACCATATTGCAAGAATTTGCGCTAACATTAGGCTCCATGGGGGATAGAGTCATCCCTGCGATGCTCTAAGAACTCATTTGTAGCTTCAGTGGCTTGTTGTTGGGCTATGTAGTCGTCTATTAAGCCGAAAATAAATAAGTAAAAAACTAAAAGGACAATATTTACAAAACGAGGAGCCGCCTACGGCTCAAACCAAACATATTTTCAGGAAATGCCCATTTACTGGGCCATTAAAGACTTCCTCACCCTCCAAATCCTGCAACCTATAAGTGTTATTTGAGAATACTTCAGTGATCCTGAAGGGCCCGATCTAGAGGGAATCAAACTTGTTGTGTTTGCCCCTATCCTGCCTGGGTGCATCCCACTTAAGCACCAAATATGTGAGCTCGAATTCCTTTTTTGTGACCTTCCTGTCAAAATCCTGCTTGGACTTTTGTTGATGACTATGGGCCACGTCCATCACCTGTTCCCTGATCTGTTGCACCTCCACTATTTGATGAATCCTTCTGACGATATGATCTGGCTCTCCTTCAAGATCCTGGAAGAATTTTACTACAGGTAACGCGAGTTGAGTGGGAAAAATAGCCTCTGTCCCATAAACCAGTTGAAAAGGTGAGGTGCCTAGGGACTTTTTCGTTGTCACTCAATCGACCCATAGAGAGAATTTGAGCTTTGAATCCCAGGCCCTTTTATTGTCTTCCAACAATCTTTTTATGAGTGTGATTAGGATTTTATTGGAATATTCTGATAGTCCATTTCCTTGAGGATAATAGGGGGTGGAGTGAATCAGTGAAATTTTGAACTGTTCACAGAACTTAATCAGAGGTCCAGACTTGAAAGAAGTAGCATTATCAATGACAATTCTGCTGGGACAGTCAAATATGGCTATGATATCCTCCAGGAAGCTAATAATAACCTTGTGAGAAGCACTCTTGGTGGGGGCCGATTCTATCCACTTAGTGAAATAGTCTGTCGCAGTCAGGATCCATCCATGCTGGACACTTGAAGGAGGAAGAATCTCCCCAATGAATTCCAACCCCCACTATTGAAAAGGTGCTGAAGCTACCACAGGATTAAGTGGAAGTGAGTTGAGTTGCTGCTTTCCTGAGAACCTTTTGCATTTGATACAAGCTCCAACTTCTCTGTAGACATCAGTGAACAAGGTGGGCCAGTAGTACCCAACCCTAATAATTTTGTGAGCTGTGGTATTCCAAAAATGATTCCCTCCACAAAGGCCGCCATGGAAATCAAACATAACTTTCTGGGCTTCCTGTGGGCTCAGAGACCTCAGCAACACCCCTAGGGGGTCTCTCTAGTACAAGACTTGTTCAATGAGGAAATACCTTATCTTCTTGAGCTTTAAAGCTCTTGCCTTACTCTTACCCATTCCATCAGGAGGCTTTAGGTCTTGCAAAAAGTACAGAATGTTTTGGTACTAGGTGCATTCTACTAATGATGAGTCATCGTGAGAGATTTTGCTAGACGACTCAGCTGGCTGATTTTCTGAGAAAGTATTTATGAAGCTAACCCCCAAGGCCCTGCAATTGGATTCAGCCAATAGCTTGGCTAAACCCTGCCCTTTAACCAACTTGGTGGGATTTATCTCTAGGTCAAACTCCAAAATCTTGGCAATCCATTTACCTCTTCTTCCATCTACGTTAGGCTGTATAAGGATATCTTTCACGGATGTTGAAGGCACGTATGCAGTCACTTTTGAGTGAAAGACATAGACTCTGAAAGATTTGAGAGCCTTCACTAAGGCATAATCTTGTTTCTCCATGATTTCATGCCTGATCTCTGCATCTCTTAATGCCTTGCTAAAGAAGGAAATGGGATGCTCTCGACCTTCCTCGTTTTTCGGCAACAAGATCGTTGCTACTGTATCAAAATAAGTGAACGAAAAAATTAGAAAATCTTTGGAATAGTTAGGACTGATCAACACAGGTGCCTCAGTCAATGCCCTTTTTATTTGGAAGAAATATTTTCTGGGCTCGATAGTCGATTTTACTTCATTTCCTTTCCTGAGCATGGCTGTGATGTGTTTCACCAACTCAACAAAATTTGAGACGAATCTCCTTAGAAAATTAATCTTCCCCAAAAAGGCTTGAACTTCCTTTCTAGATCTAGGAAGTGACAGGGTTTGAATTGCCTCTACCCTATTGGGATCAATCCTCACTCCCTCTACTGATACTATATGGCCTAACAACTTCCCCTCCTTCATAGCAAAAATGGACTTCTTGGGATTTAAAGAAAGGCCAAATTTATGGCATTTCAGAAAAACCTTCCTTAAGTGACAACAGTGCTCCATTTCAGACCTGGAAAAGACTGTGATGTCGTCTCGATAGATCGCCACAAACTGGTCTTTCTCTCCTATGAAGGCCATATCCATAGCTCGTTGAAAATTTTCTCCTGCGTTCATAAGTCCAAATGACATCTTGGCATACATGAATGTCTCCCAGGGAGTGGTGAAGGTCGTCTTCTCTCTGTCCCCGGCCATGACTGATATCTGATTATACCCAGAGAAGCCATCAACCATGGATATCTTGCATGCACCAGTTACCCTCTGCAATATGTGTTTCATGTTGGGAAAGGGATAATTGTCTTTCTTTGAGATCCTGTTGAGGTTTCTGAAGTCAACACAAAGCCTGATTTCCCCACTTTTATTCCTCACCGGGACCAAATTGGCCACCCACTCAGAATATCTCAAGGGAAAAATGATTTGGGCATCTAACAGTTTATTTACTTCTCTCTCCATGACAGGAAACAACATGGGATTTATCTGTCTTAACTTCTACCTAAATGGTTTAGCCTCCTCCTTCAGTGGGATCTTGTGTTCAATCACAGATGTGGCATATGTCTTGAGGTCTTCATAACTCCATGCGAACACATCAACAAATTCTCTTAATAGATCAGTATATTCGGCCCTCTATTCTTTGTTCAAACTGCTCGACAACTTGACAAACTTAGGCTCCTCCTATGTGCCAATGTTACACTCAGCCGAATTGACACCTTCATTCAAAACGTCACCCTTTACTGCCACATCATTACCATTGAACAATCTTTCTAAAGGGACTAGTCCCTTCGGAATGTGATTGCTAGGCAACTGAATAATCTAGTGATTATAAATTTTATTTAAAAATACCTCAGGGCAGGGGTGACCTTCAAGGTTAGGGTCCTGATCAATGTGCAATGTAGAAAATTCATCGACAACCTGCAGAAAATTCTTGATTTCAAGATCATCTTCGAATACCTTCCAATGTCTGACATTGTTCGGTACAGATGGCCTATATCTTATCTCAACATCATATTTTCTCTTAGGCGACAGAGGGATCCTGAACAGACTCGCTGAAACGACTAAGGAATCAGCCAAAGCATTTTTCTCTGAACACTTCTATCTCCTCTATCCCCGTCTCCTTTGTAGCCCTTGAACCCAGAACTAGAGCTTCGTATTCTGCCACATTATTGGTGGCTTCAAATTCTAGCTTGTATGATAGGGACATGGTTTCCTCACAAGGTGACACCAACACCACTCCAGCGCCAACACCTTCGATAGAAGAAGCCCCGTCGAAAAACATCTTCCAAATAGAGGTGGTTGGAGGAGGCATCTTGTGATTAAAAGGGGGATGCCTTCTGATTTGAAAAGGGGCTTCAGGAGAAACAATGAGTTGCAACAAACTATATCCCAAATCAGTGTCTAGTGCAAAGATAGGGTGATTGGTGGGATTTTTCTCATCACTAATAGTGTAGGCCATCCGTGCTTCTCTAGAAAACCTCCTATGTTCCCCTCCAAAGACTGGAATGGTAGCATATGTGAGATCCATTTGTAATGTTCCTCCAATCTTTTTAATCCAAGATCTTGATAGCAGCATGTCGAACTTGGGAGGAACATCGGCTACTACAATGTCCATGACCACACTTTTCATTAGCAACTGAAACAAAGAGACAACCAAGTCTTTGATGACTCCGAGGCATTTCACCCTCCTTGAATCAAAAGAGTACAAGTCATGGTAGGCCTTTGTCACCTCCAGTCTCAATTCTTCCATGACTATTTTAGGCATAAGGTTGTGGGAAGCTCCTGAATCCATGAGGCAATTATGCAGCACCTTATCATGTATGTTAAGGGATGTGTAGCAGGGAGGGGATGAATTATCTCTGTCTTCTACCATGGGACCTAGGACAACTGATGGATTTTCATCTTGAATATTTATTGAGTTTGTGGAAGGCTGGGGGGGCTCGGATTGTAGCATCTTAGAGAGGGACCTTTTGCAATCTTCATTTTTAACTAGTTCTGAGAGGGGCACAGGAATTATGATCTTCTGAATCTCATGCTCAAAACTAAAAGAGGAGAGGAGCTTAGGAGGTTCCCTTACCTCAGAGATAGGTTATTTGGATACTGATGAAGTATTATGAGTTTTCTTTAGTTTAGTAGTTATCGTTGTAGCTTTAGCAGGCCCTTCTGCTATGAGGCACTGATCCTGGTTGTCAAAAGCATCATCTTTCTTCTTTGACCTGAGATGGTATCTGTTATGGGCATTGTTGGCCTTCTCCCCTTTACCCAACTCATTGATTTGGACGTTCATAAGGGACTCTTCATATGCATATTGAGTCAAATGGCGAAAAGGGGAGGTGTCTTCAATGCAGTGAATTTTAGGGTCGATTTCTTCTATCTCCTCTCCTTCCTCCTGAGCAACCATGTTTCTTTGGAGAGGGGTTTGAATCCTCTTATCATATTTGTCTCTGCTCCTTTGTTCCCTTGGGGAGACCTATGGCACATGGTTACCAGGCCTCCTGAAAACTCTGTTATCAGTATTATGTGGATTTTGGTACACGGGATTCCCCTCTAACTCCCACCTTTCCATCCTAGCCGAAAGAGATTTCATCACTTTAGTTACCTCATCCATCTGAGGGGGAAGTGGAGAGGAATGGGATGAGAAGGCTTCAACTCTCCTCCTTGGTATGTCTCTGTCAACCTTACTCTTGAGTCGGTCAACAACCAATATATTAGACTCTACTTCTACAGCTGCGTCTTGTATGTGAGCCAGAGTGGTGGCTCTCCTTTCCCTCAACAGGAGGAAAAAATCGGGATCAAAAGCACTGGCATAAGTGATCTTCGCAGAGGCTTCTGAGGGATTAATCTCAGTGGCGATTTTATTGTACATTTTGTTAAATCTTTTGGAGAAGTCAGAAATAGACTCTCCTTCTTTTCTCTTCAAAGATCCAAACTTTGTCATGTAATACATGAAGTCTTTTTTGTCTCCCCATTGTCTCAAAAAGGCATTATCTAAAGCCTCAATCCCATTAACAGATCCAGGAGGCAGGGCCCTAAACCATTTTCTAGCCTCACCCTCAAGGCTATGGATGAAAATCCTCATCCACACAATTTCATGCATGATGACATGATCATCTGTAAAACTGTAAAAGACTTCAAGGTGTTCTTCTGCAGCTATGTCCCCCTCGCCCGTAAACTTGGGTAGCTGTTTGAGGTAGCCATCTGCTGGAAGGGAATTGAGAGGCTAAGGTAGCAGGAGGGGAGCGTACCTGGCAGCTATAATAGCCTCCATTCTGGTCATGGGGGGATTTTCTCCTGACATAGGGATATTAGGTGGAGGAGAACTCGGAGGGGAAGGACCTTGAACAGGGGATACTGGAAATAGGCTTATAGGTGAGGGGGAAGTGACAAGGGTTTCTCCATCTAGTCCAAAACCAGGAGGAGAAAACTCAGCAGGAACACTTCCGAAATTCAGAAAACGTGAGGCTTCAAAAAAGGGTCTGTTGCGAAGATGAGGAGAAGAAAAAGGAGTTTCAACAGAAGGAGACTGCAAATTACTTGGTTCGGCGGTGGAAGTTTCTCCTTGGGGGGCCTTTCCTCTTCTGAAACTTTCTTGCGACTTAGATTCAGGTGTAGCTAGAGGTAGCTGTGGATGGGACCGCGTGTGTCTACCTCTTAAAGACATAATTTAAATGATAGGTTCACCACAGTGGATTCGTCACAATGGAGTCGCCAGGTTAACAATTGCAATCTTCAAAGGCTCTGATGCCTGATGCACCTTCAGAATCAGAGGCTCAATGTCCAATCTCGGGGAAAATTTTCAACTTCGTCCCCGACAACGGCGCTAGAAATGTTGGAATCGGAAGACACTCCTGGATTGAAGCAGGAGTAGAGCCTGACACCCATCAGTTTTATGTCACAATTTGTTGATAAAGGTTGATCAAATGGAAAGAAACTCAGAACCATATCGTTCTAACTCAAAAAACTGGGTTGGAACAACAGTGACATATGATGTCTTGACCTAACTTAAGCCAGTAATAATGATAGTGGTGAGTAAGTGGAGGGAAAGAGAGGGGAAATAAAGTCTGCTCTGGACATCTGGTCTTCCAGCAGTCTTTACAAAAGAGGAAAAGTCTTGGATATGAGATCCTCTCAGAGCCAAATAAACTTCAAAATGAACATAAAAATATTGCAAAACTGCTATAATCAAACCTACATTATATAGCTATGCAACACTCGACTGGATCATCCATGCTGGGGCTTTCAGATTCAGAGGGAAAAGGAAAAGAAGAAGTTGGCTGCCATTAAGAAAGAAGTCTCAAATGTTCCTTTATAACCAAAGAACCAGAGGCTAAATTAAAGCTTTAGAATCGGGAACTGTGCTCTACCATCGATCCTTACAAAAATATAAAAACTGAGTAAATATATTCCTAAACCTTCGCCCAAAAGAGGCGTCTTAGAACTTCTAGGGCGTGGCATCTCTTCAGTCAAATCTGGCCTGAACTCCTTTGTCAAACGTCACCTTAACTTTGCATGGCCTTTACAGGGGGGGTATCTGAAACATTAAAGGCTAAAATAGTGTGTGTAGACTCCTCTGGTCAGATGAGGACTTGGCATGGCTTCTTTGAAAAAAACTAGCATACAGGACTATCTCGGGAAGACTGCTTGTCGGAACCTTCATGCTTTGCATTTAATGAATGAGCTGAGGTTTCAACTACCTCTGCCCACCTTCATTTAATTTTAGCAGGGAGCAAGATCGAGGCTGAGTTGAACTGGTACCTGGAGAACACAATGATCCCTTCTGTAGCTAAACCCGGTGCTTTGGCTCTTTGCACAGTTCTTTCTATCACCCTAAGTGACCACAGGATGTGACCCTGTGCCTATCTTCAAAGTCTCTTTTTGGATTCTGCGTTTCAGCGATTCTAAAATGAAGTGGAAGGAGGAGACCCTCTATTCTCTCGAAGTATCGGTAGCCGAAATGGCTTGATCGCGTGCCACATGTCCCATTAGATGGATGACCTAGATCACTTCTCAAATGTGGGACCACCTCTGGCCTGGACCCTTTCAGTGTTTTGGGCTTCAAGGTTCTGAAATGCAGTGGAAGGAGGAGACCCTTTGTTCTCTCTAAGTCCTGGTAGCCGAAATGGCTTGATCGTGTGCCGCGTGTCCCATTGGATGGACAGCCTAGATCACTTCTCAAATGTGGGACCACCTCTGTCCTGGACCCTTTCGACGTTTCGGGCTTTGGGGTTCTGAAATGTAGTGGAACGAGGAGACCCTATGTTCTCTCGAAGTCCCTGTAGTCGAAATGGCTTGATCGCGCGCCACGTGTCCCATTGGATGGATGGCCTAGATCACTTCTCAAATGTGGGACCGCCTCTGGCCTGGACCCTTTCGGCGTTTCTAGCTTCGGGGTTCTGAAATGCAGTGGAAGGAGGAGACCCTCTATTCTCTCGAAGTCCCGGTAGCCGAAATGGCTTGATAATTTTGTGAGTTTGGCCATAGGAGATGAGCTCATGCACTTGACCACGTGCAACTCTGTGACCCAAACTTACCCGATGGCCATTGATCTGCCCCATCTGTGGATCCTCACCGTTGAAAGAAAAAATGCCTACTCGCTTGATTTTAAGCCCGAAATGGGATTCTTCTGTGGGCTGTGCTCAGCGCTCATGGCTGCGGCCTTTGAATAAAACACACTTGACCATTTTTCAAACCCCATTTCTATGCATTTACACCAAGGGCCCGAAACCAGAAGAAAACACCATCTTGCAAGAATTTTCACTAACAACATGGATGTAGCAATGAGTTTCTTGGGAAATATGGTGATGAATAAAATTATGGGTGTTGCCACTATCAACCAGAATGATGACCTTCCGATGCTTGATGTAACCGATTAGCTTGAGGGTTTGGGGAGAGGAGAAGCCAGTGAGAGCATTAAGAGAAATGACTGGTTCTACTTCGGGAGGGTCTGAGGGAGGGGTTATGTTAGTGGATTCATGTGACTCAAACATAGAGGGAGTTTCTTCATCTTCTTCTAAAATATCCTCAGAGATGGCCATAAAAAGATTTTTTTCTTTACACTTGTGGCACAGGAAATATTTGTCATCATAGTTATAACAAAGGCCTTTGAGTTGGCATTTAGCCATTTCAACCTGGGTCAATTTTTGGATCTTTAGTGGAGCAGAGGGAGTAGTGGGATTTACTGGTTTAGGGAGAGGAATGAAGGAGGTTTTGCAGTTTTGAGAAGATACAACTTGTTGTGCTTCTTTATCTTTTTTGGTAGCCTCCACCCAACTCTCAGGCCGAGCCATGAGGACATGGGCCCAAATTTCATCCTTGAGGCCGCTGATAAAACACTCTCGGAAAAAGGCTTCAGACATGCCCTCTGTTCTAAAATCCAGGCGCTCAAAAGAAACTATAAAGTCTTCCACCGTTCGTAATTGTTTCATCTTTGTCAAACGGCTCAAATGGTTGGTGTCAGTGTCAAAGCATTCATAAAGCTCTGCCACAAATTGTGTCCAAGAAATATACCCTTGACACGAATTTTTTCTCCATTTCCACCATTGCCAACGTTCTTGATCTAGATGGAGAACACCATATCGGATTTTGGCCAAGTCATCTGTAATTTTGTATAAAGAGAAGTAATGTTCCATTTGGGTTACCCAACTAGTGGGGTCTGAGCCATCAAATTTGGACACATCCACCCTCGGAAGGCGTAGGTCACGTTGAAAGTGATGGTTCTGCAAGGTATGGGAATGAGAGAAATGGTCACCTTCAGTATGTGGGGGTGAGGAAGAGGAAGGGTTATCTGTAGGGATATGCAGTTTGGTGAAAAGTGCTAAAAATACTGATTCAAGCTAGGCGGTGAGGTCTTGTTTGATTTCACCCATTGAGGATTGCATGGTTGTATTGATGGTGGCAACATTGGCACTGAATTGTTTCACTTCTTGTTGGGTCTCAATGAGACCAGAATGCAAGGTGTTGAAGCGATCTTCCAAGTCTTGGCTACGAGTATGGGCCATGAGGATGGGGCAACTGAAAAGGGGTGGGTGGGGTAAATTTTTTTTTTGCCGAAAAAATGATATGGATGAATGTGATAAGGGAAAAGATATTAATCCAATGGAATAGGTATGAAGAATACTGCAGAGAGTAAATGCCCAAATGCTTAACCACAAAGAAATGTGTATTTACTTGGCAACTCGAACACAGTTGCGCGACAATAGATCTTGTCTATTTTAATTTGTTTATGTTTCTGTCCCCAAGGGTTAGGTATTCAAGGGTTCTACAGACAAGGGTTTTCCCTGTGCTATATCTCTTTGATATACGTGCATGGTCCAACAGTAGTACTCAAACCAATATCTCAGGGCACAAACTAAGGAGGATAGACCGTACCCTTAGCCATACTACCCGACTACCCAGGTACTAGAGAGTATCTTCTCGAGTGTTTTTCTTAGTGACACTATAGCAGTCAGGCGACTAATCGGTTTATCTAAAGAGGGTTTCAGTTAATCTAGGCCAATCCATACACAGGTGTTGTTTGATGTGCTACCACTCGAAGGGGTACCAACAGGGGTTACAAGGGTGGCCAATAGATGTGCGCTTAAGTACCACTTGTATTTCTTGCGTGTATGAATCCCTCAACCATGGGTTTATGCGCGTAACGACATATCTATGTGGCTTAAAGACGTCGGAATATGTCTCTACCCTGAAAAAAAAATTAACCCACACTTTATGCTGAGGAAAGTGCTCTGATACCACTTGTAATATACCAGATATAAAATGTATGTAGAACAGAAATAAAATGCTAGTAATGGCAAAATAAAAACAATATAACCAAAACATTCACCACAATAACACTGAAATGATATAAGAATAACAACAGAAATAACAACAGAAATAGAGTATTGGTTTTTATATGGTTTTCTTGATTGAACTATACTCATCAGACATAGGAACCTATCTGTTATTGGCACATATAGTGCATCAACTCTTTTGATTATGAATCCTGGTTGATAATTTATGTTTGGTAATATATTATGCAAATAATTGCACCAACATGGAACTTAAAGATGAAACAGAATTATATAATTTGAGTTATTTTATTTTTTGGTGTCATCTCATCCTTAAGAAAAGCTAATATTCAGTTTATGAGTTTTTTGTGTAAAAAGAATGTCATCATAATTCTGCAAACCACCCAAATACGATCAATAAATTATTGTGGATCAAGTTAGATACTGGATGTATATAAGTAAAGAAATAAGTGGTGTCTAAAGATTTTCGTATCAGGTTGGTATCAGAGCTAGGTTTGGCATGTGTTGCAATTTTTTGTTGTGATGATATCTAAGAGTTCAACTGGTGAATATTTTGAAGGATCTTTTCAAGAAAGAAAGATGAGTAAATTTCTTATGAAATTGAGGTCGCAGAAGAACATTAATCGAAAAATCCAAAGAGAAAATTATGAGTTAAGAATGCAATTGCAAACTCTTGAGGAAGAGAAGAAAATGCTGCAAGATTGAATGTTATGCCATGAATATTTACACATGAGTATTTTTCATGAACCAGAGAGAAAGTTGCAGTTAATGACACCATCAATCAGTAAATTTGGACATGCAGAGAATGAGAAGTCTCCATTGCAAGAGAGACTATCTCCCTCCAAGAACATGATTGAGAAAGATGACTACTCATATTATTCTTTGTCCTGACAAGATGGATAATGCTCGAGGGTAGTTGAAGTAAAGAGAACCTCAGGTGAAGAAGTCCTACATCAACAATTGGCCTTACTTTCTAGTCTAGATAAAGGAAACATGTGTAAGGAATCTTTAGGGAAATATGTGCATGCTACAAGAGAAGAAATGGAGACTTTTTCTATTGGTGAATGGTATAGTTATCCATGTGCTTATTTTTTAACTAGCAACCATGATGTGGAGAAGTGTCGAAGAAGACAGTTTTTTCAAGTAAATCCCTCCAAGAAGAAGGCATATGATTTCTCATGTTTTAAGAAAAGGAGGAATGATAAGAATGGATCGTGGAACAAGATGATCTTCTCTTATTGTGGTAAGAATGGACACCGGATTGAGAAGTGATAGAAAATTTACCCACACTTATGTATGAAGAAGGACATGAAATATGTAAAGTCACTTGTAAGAAGACAAGCGACATATCCAGATGAAGTCAATGGTCTCACTGAAAGGCTTGGGAACAGATACTTCATGATGGTTGGTCTTGGAAAAGTGATATATGAAAACATCGAAGAATGGTTCATGGATAGTGGCTCATCTCACCAAATGACCAAGATGAGATCAATATTTTTGAATTTCTTAGATTCTAACACAAATTTCTTTATGGGATCTGGAACCAACACCAGTCAAGAAATAATATGGTACGGATATGTAATATTTTATCTCGAGTCAGGAGGATTTCTGGGAATCAAACATATGCTGTATATTCTAGAATTAAAGGTAAACCTACTGTCAGTTGTAGAATTTGAGGATGAAGGATATGCAGTTTCATTCCAGAATGGTTGAGTACTTTTGTATTCAAGAGAAGCTACTCTAGACATGGAAATAATGCTTGGAATTTCACAAATAGAGGTTATACAAGTTACTGGGAAGACTGATAGTATGGTCTAATGGTTACTTGGACTTGGAATCAGATTCAATATCATATTCAATGTCATATTTAGCATGAGTGTCAAAGGAATTGTCAGAGATCAGAAGCCACGAGACTCCTCCTATTACACTAGGGAGAATGAGTCCATAAGTAAACCATCTAAAAAAAATTCATTGTAAATATGTGTATTTGTAAATATAATATGCATATGTGTAAATATCCTAAAATTCTATTAGAAGAATTGTAAGCCAATCATTGTAAATTATAAGAGTGAGAGAGACTTTGTAAATTTCTATATTTCCACCTTGTATGAGTGAGAGGAATTTTGTAAAGAGAATTTCTATATTGCCACCTTATATGATGTAAAGAGTGAGAGGAACCTTGTTAGAGAGATTCCTATATATCCACCTTATACTTTGTTATAGAGTGAGAGGAATCTCATTAGAGATATTTCTAGATAGCCACGTATATGCATATTGTTTTAGAGTGAGGGGAATCTCGTTATGAAGATTTCTAAATATTATTAGACAACAGTATGGACAAATGTATTCTCTTGTAATCAGCTAAAGGGTCGGATACATATGTATTGAATTGTCTTAAATAACATTATTGATTCTAAAGAACCAGAGGTGAAGGAACAAAAGGATTCAGGAAATTAGAACATGTAGATCAGAGCAGAAAGAACATCAAACTAATGCAAAATTTTCTAGAGGTGGTAAAGGAGAAAAAATCCTCTTAGGGAAATAAGAGGCATAAAGGTGCATGCTATACGAATCTTTAAATACTATGCCATGTTCGTATGGATGTATACCTTCAACATGAGTAGTCAAGTACAAATTATACAGTACAAGTAGCAATGGTTTTCAAGGTAGGAGCAAAAATGGACAGAGTATTCATATAGGGACTTCTACAGATACATCAACAGTATAAGAACAAAGAGTCCAAATGGGAAAGGCATAGATTGACATTCGCCTTGGTTTCATATTGGCTGATATGGACTATCTTCATCAATAGAATATGGGAGTGGATGTTGAAATACAAGATATAGGTATTGTAGAGATTCAATGAACAAGAATTTTGTTGTCAGGGAATCTATAAGCTAGAATCAAAGCTATATATCATATTAGTTGCAGTGTCAGAGGCCAAAGTTAGAGCCATATTCCAGAGAAGTAGAAAAAAGTACATTGATCTAGTACCTAAGATCGATCACCCAAGATGAATACTTATTTACAAAAGAATCAACAAGATGGAAGAGTGAAGAAGCTTCATCACTAAGTTATTGGATATGAACATTTCAGTAAGATGAAAGAGTGACTTAGAGTTATCATCACTAATTTTTTAAAAGTCTATACTTTTGGAGGTAGAAAAGTTCTTCAGTGGTAAGGTGTGATCCAAGAGGATACATAGAACGCTCACATAGGTCTAGGAGGATCCAGAATGCTCACAGAGGTCCCAGGAGATTCATAAATGCTCAAAATTTTACTGTCTCAAATCATCCCTAAAATGACATCATTGCGTGGAGCTCATTATCATCTTTCCATTGGCACAAACAACAAGTCAAATTGAGTTCGTATGAAAAATTTATGAGAAGTCAAAGTTCAGGTCATACAGGTAAAGTCAAAGGGGAAGAAAAAAAGAGGTGACATGTGTCACCTATGCAAGGGTGACATGTGGCACATGTATATATAGCAGGTGATGTGGCAAGTTGAGTTGGCAAGTCATACCACCGATTGACAAGTGGGCGAGTCATTTGTTGATAAGTGGAATTGGATAGCCAATGAAAGGCTACCATGTGGCAACCCCTCATTGGCCAATATTGGTTAATGTATATAATTTGTTTTGGAGTCAACAGGGGTCGAACTCGTGACCTCCCATGGTCTTAACATAACAACCACAACCAATGCACCATGAGTTTAGGTCTTAACCTACATTTGGAAAAAATTACATTTAAATTTGTATTGAGTTGTAAATGGGCAGAAAAGGGCCAAGGGACTAAGCCCTCAAACCTATCCCTTAGCCCCTGGTTATTTTATACACCATGTAACCAATACTTAAGTCTGTGCGGGGCTAATGTAATAACCAACAAACCCACATATATTTCTATATGTTATAATCATATATAACAGATGGTTATAACATATATAACCATACGCTATAAAATAACCAACGAATATTCCATGGAATGGGATCGAACCCTGACCTCCACTATTTTAGTGGAAGCTTTTAACCAACACACAACCGCTCCACAATTAGCCGGATTCCCACCAAACTTAGTAATAAGTTGCCAGTTGTTGTGGATAACATGTTAGGACTGTAGCCCTATATATGAGAACATCTCCCAACACTCTAGAACATCCTCATGAAAAATTATCGAGGTGCAGAGATTCCAAGACCAAGAACGAATCTCGAGGTAGTATGGATGCATTGAAGTACGTTCAAGTACAAGCCAAGTTTTGTGTTGCATCGTAAAATGTTCCAAATGGCACTTTGACAGAATTTCAAGTAGTTTATATCAATTTTGCATGATTTTTCACAAGGATCATGAATATGAGGTCTTTTCTATGATTTGAGGTCATTTGTAAAAAAAAATATCAATTTTTCATTAATGGGAATTTAATGCATTGTTTGGTGTGCCAAAGAGGTCGAAATTGAGCTAGTTTGGAAATTGGTCGACTTTATAGTCAAAATTCTTATAATT
This sequence comes from Picea engelmannii, assembly GCA_009831015.1. NCBI lineage: Eukaryota > Viridiplantae > Streptophyta > Pinopsida > Pinales > Pinaceae > Picea > Picea engelmannii. The sequence continues at coordinate 33,935 of ML789549.1, forward strand.
TCACAAGGATTTCAATGATGAAGTTATTTTATTATTTTGAGTAATGGAATTTAAGAGCATCCATTAAATTGGCATATGTGTCATTTTACATGTAATTTTGATGCTTGATATGGAGAAGGAAGTTTTCATTGGATTGAAGCGAACACGAAGATGAAACAAGCACATATAATTTGAATTCTTTTATTTTTTGTTGTGTCATCTCATATTTAAGTAAATTTAATCTTCAGTTTATGAGTTTTTGGGTAAAAATCACATCATCATAATTCTACAAACCAGCCCAATACGATTAGTAAATTATTCTAGATCAAGTTAGATACTGCATGTATATAAGTAAAGAAATAAGTGGTGTCTAAGGATTTTTAGATCAGTGTTCTTGGAACATAAAAATTCCTAGAAAAAACATGCACGTGTTCCTACAACTTGTGCACACTAAAGTGCATGTGCATTCTAGGAATATGCATGTGTTCCTTCTAGGTAGGGATGAGCGCCCAACCTCAAGGATTTCAGGTCACAAGAGTGCATGTGTGCTCTTAATGCAACAGATATAACATTTATTGTATACCAAACATCTTTATGAATAAATATGTATAGGGGTTTGGGGACAACAAGGACCTAAGGGCTTAGTATTCAAAGTGTTTTTAAGCATAGAGAAATGGTTAGAGAACTACGATGTGGGTGCAAGGGTTGTGGGGACTTTAACAAGAGGTATATGTGTAGTGCACTTAGGGATAAAGTGTGGAAGGGGTTAAGGGTCAAATATAAGTTATTCCTATGATTAAATGAAGCTAGGGGGGTCTAGGTCATGGTTGAGGTCAAGCTCTAGGTCATGGTATAGATCTAGGTCATGGTCTAGGTATAAATCTATCTCTATGTCGTGATCTAGGTCATGGTCTAGGTCTAGGTCTAGGTCTAGGTTTATTTCATGGTCTACATCATGGTCATCATATAGGTCTAGGTGATGGTCTAGGTGATGGTCATCATATACGTCTAGGTCTTTCCATGTCTAGGTATTGCTATGTCTAGGTATAGGTCTAGGTCTAGTTCTAGTTATTTACATGTCTATGTCAAGTCCATTTATTGCCTTGCAATGTAGAGAGTGGAGTGGAGAGATTGGAAGAAAGAGAGTCTGAGAGGGGGAGAGGGGAAGACAAAGAGAGTTAGTGAGAGTGAGGGAAAG
>ML789549.1:41801-97026 GCA_009831015.1 Picea engelmannii
ATGCCTTCAATTTGTTTAATTAATGTACCTTTGAAACTAAAGAAGGTAGAGGTGAATGAAATCTTTATATTATTTAAGGTTTCATGGTCGACTAAATTATAAATAAGGTAAGGAGCTTTGGGAACAAGGATTTTCGTGAATAAAGAAACAACATAAAAAATAACTAGGAAGTGTTATTCATCAAAACAAAGATCATGAACTTTGTGAATGAATTCAATGAAATATTTTATAAAAGAAGGGGATTGGGAGTAAAAGGTTGAATCTTGTTTCATAAGAACATGGTTGACGCATAGGTAGGGGCTCCAACTACTCTAACAATGACTCTAAGAAGGTTGTGTTTCTTATCGATTTTGGGTTTAATAGGAATGACTCTAAGAAGATTGTGTTTCTTATGGATTTTGAGTTTAATAGGTAGGGGCTCCAACTACACTAACAATGGCTCTAAGAGGGTTGTGTTTCTTATGGATTTTGGGTTTTTCACTATTTTTTTTGGAGTTGAAGGTTGTAAAGGACACCGACTAGAGGGTTGTCTTTCTTAAGGATTGTGTTTTTTTCACAATTTTTTTTGAGATTGAAGGTTCTAAGGTAAAAGGCACTTTTTTATAATATGAGGAATTGATAACCTTGGTTAGATAGTTCATGATTTGGTTATTTTTTTTTATAAATTATATTTTTTGTTCTTTGAAAAGTGTCGTAACATCACATATATTTACTTGATATTCATTATTAGTTTTATATATACCTTTATTTTCTCATATTAATTGTGAACTTCTTTGAAATTTAACATTAAATTTTATAATATATAATGTATTGAATATTATTTTTTTAAATTGAATATTTATTTTTAAATTTTTTTATTTTGTTTAATAACATTATTATTAATATAAAATAATAATTTAACTATAATTTATATAATTATTTAAAAATTATTATTAATATATAATACCAATAAAAAAACATAAGTAACATGAAATTCATAATCACCCTTAATTATTATGGTGATTATAGTGGCATTCATGCATGTTTCCAATATGTGAATTTAGTGGAGTGGAGGAGATGGAAAACATTATGAGCCTATCCTTATAGTTTGTTGTTGATCGTCACACAGTTTTGAGTATACTACCTATTGATTAGGAGGATGGTTAAAGAGTGTCCAAGTTTATAGTACATGGTGTTGTGGATGATGATATACCTTTTGTGCTGATAAATAGGAATGTGTAAGATGCTTCACTTTCGATATATGGGTAGTGAACACTTTTGTATTTTATATTTTATTGTTATCACGAAACAATGCATCATTTATTGAATTGCCTTCAAAACATTTTTACATTATTCGGAGTTTAAGAATACATGCATCAAATTTATTATTTCTACTGTTTTTTATTTTTTATTTTATATATGTTGTGTTTTAGACCGTGTTTGAATATAGAAAGGTTTTTGAAGTTGAGGATTGTGTTTTTTATTTTTTTTTCTATATATGTTGTGTTTTGGAGAGGGTTAAAATATAGAAAGGTTTTTGAAGTTGTGGGGATTGTGTTTATAAGAATCGTGTATGTTCCTTTATTTATTTATATTTTATTTGAATGGATTAATAATGAAAGGTATTGTATTATGTTTTATTTGGACCTTCAAGGTTGGCATTAGATGAGTTGTGCCTATAATTATGTATATGATGTGTTGAATGTTTGTGTGTTATTATTAGTTCCTATCATATGTATAGAGGGATTATAACGATTAATAATTTGTTGATTTTGTATTAGTTTGTCAGTTGACTAGAAATATTTACATAATATCTATTTTTGAAACTAGGGAACTAAAAACATTGGTTTTTATATAATAAAAAGTACCATATATGTCATGATCTGATTGGATAATAGATTGGAGGTCTTATTGCCAGCTTTACTATTCCCAATGTTTTATATGTTAGCATATCCAAACTTTTTTATTGTATACGGTCTTTTTGAATCATATATTTTCTTATGCATTGCTTGAAGGTGGATTGATGCTAGCATTAGTTCAAATGTTTGTCTTAGCATTTTCTGCTAGCAAACTTTATCCCAATGTTTGATATGCTAGAATATCTAAAGTTTGTCCTTCGAATACATTCTCTGCAGTTCGAAATATTGCTACTAATTTTATTTTATTATTGTTATAAAATAATATAATAAATGTTTTTTTGGTATTTAAGAGACCTGCCACACTTCATTCTTTATTAAATGTTTACAGAGCAATTCTGACAGACTTAAATATTTACCTAACAGGCTTCACAATGTTAAATGCTTACTTAGCAGGCCTGTTACAATACATTTTCTTCTATTTTTTTTATATGCAATGTTCTTTGCAGTCAATGTGGGCAATATTGTACGTCAACGACATTGCTGGTTCATTGGTTCATGCTTGCTTCTTGCATCTCCACTAATTTCTTATTTTCCTGTTGTTGTTGTTCTTGTTTTCTTGTTGGTCTTGTTGCAGTTTGCACGTTTGGGGTTCTGCAACCGCGATTGGAACTGCGACATTCATGGTCAACTGGTTGGTACTTGCTTCTTTGTTCGCTGGATGCTGCTTATTGTTGTTTGATTCAACTTTATAGGGTGCTTCTTAACTGGGTTGTTATTTGTTTCTTTCTCTTGTTTGCTTAATCTTTGCAATGTTAGGGTGTTGCATCTACAGTTGGATATGTTGTTACATTGTTTTGCATTTGGCTCCACATAAAATACTATTAAGATAAAATAACATGCAAAATTTTGTATTCGATGTAAATTGCATCTCTTATGGCTTCAACTAGAATTTGTCGGGATCCAACTATATTTCATATCTAGCGATGTTTTTTCCATGGTTAATGTCTTACTATGGTTTCATATTTATGAGAGTAAGTGTTGTTGTCTGAACGATAGAGTTATTCTCTTCCTTTCTTTTTCCTCTTGTAAACTTTCCCATTTTTACCTTTTGTTCTTCCACTCTATTATGCATTTCTGGTTCTATACTTTGTCACGTTTCTATGCTCGCGGGTTCCCGATGTGGCAAACTGACAAATTCTCATATCCATCTATATCTTCACATCATGAGTCCGACTGACCGTCGTTCGGTTGCATACTTAGCCAATTTTATGAATGCGGCTTCGCGGATAGGTGCTATCAAACTATGGTAAGTCATGTTCGAGGTATACATCTTGCACCCAGAACTTTCATGCTTTACAACTCGACCCCACACTCCTCAAAATTGCAACCCTGCCTCTACTTATGATGAGTCTGTCTGTTTGACCTGCCTTTCCATACTTAGTTGAGTTTTCAAAGTTTCGCAGGTTCACGCATTCCTGGGTTCAGAAAAGTTTAAAAGTATTTTGTCACTCCCCTCTATTCCTGCTACCTTCTGCCCTTCCCAATGGAGATTAATTATGCTTTCAAAAGTGACAACCGACCAGACATGTTCAAAAAGATTGGCTTTAATAAGCGGAAAGCTCGAGGACATCTCCCATTAAAATGCATAAACAAGCAAATATTATGGGATCTGGTAATTTTTTTTGCTTGCATTTTGAATTTGCAAAAAAAAAATTAGCTCTTTTAGTTTTTTAAATGCTTCATCATAGTAAGAGTGCAATACTATACTACCTCACTGCCATCCACAAATGTGTCATCCACAGAGGCCTTGAAGTCATGTCCCTCTTTAATACTGTGCATATGTTACATGTTGTCATATTTGAGAATCTGCTCGGATATGAGAATGTTATTATGTGATATTAGTCACTATTCAACACACATATTAAAAAATATTGGCATTAATAAGAAAAAATATCGAGGGCATCTGCCATTAAGATGAATTAAACCAAAATCTACACAAGATTATACTGTCATCCTCCATCGTTGCTTTTAAATACTTATTGTCATTTCTCTCTATCATCAAAGAGTTGGGCTTTAGGGTGCCATCGTTCTAATGTTCCTAGTCATGGACATGTAAGACAACTTAGAGATTCCATTGAGGCCCAAATGAAAGAAGAGAGAATGGTTTTATGTGACGTGATATTTGATCCAAAAAAAAACTCTATTATTGAACAGAAACTCAGACAGGGGAAAAAAAAAAACAAGCATCTTTTGGTTGGTGTTCTCCCTGTATTTTATGCTTTGGTTGGTTGAAAATCCTTCCTGGAGATTTGTTTGTTGATATTCTTTGTTTTCTTGCTAGGAGTTGGAAGGGATTTTCAGATCACCTACAAAATGCTCCTTCGTTGAAGTATATAGTTTCTTCCAACAACACATATTTGGAAAGTGTTTCGAATTCTGCAGACCACACAAGAATTTGTCTTCATCATAGGAGTCACACTTACCATGGCTTGCAAAATGGTCTTTAATATTCAGAAATGACACGAAATATTACTCCATTCGTGAATGTACTCATAAGCGGGTAAGAGAGACTGTATGGGTGGATAAAATGACATACTAAAAGTATAGTAGTTTCTATTTCAAAGTTTGTTGAGCTACTTCTGGGTGTGGTAACCGACTTGAAAGAAAGCCATGTTCTTTGTCAAATTTTGTTCACTTTCCTCTAGATGTAGTTACATACTTTAGATACAATCAATTGTCTATCACTATTGCACATTTTTTATTTTACTACTCCTACACATATAACCAGATTATGGACTTTGAAACACTTTCAAAGGATTACTTTATACTATTGTCTTCTGCAAGAGGTTTCACATATTCAGGTAATGATTTGGTTTATGAAAATCACCTTTTACTATCACCTTCATGTAATCATCTTATTTCATTCTTTATAAGAGACCTTAATGTAGTAGTGTGTTTCCAGATCTGTTTCCACCTAATTTCAATCTTCTTGTTGTTTCCCTTGCGTTGGATGGGGAAAATGCATTTCTTCTGTTGCAGTTTGTGTGATATTTGATTAAAAAAAATTTGTTCAAACCATACAATTTTTTATTTTTTTTTTAAAATATTGAACAATGTATTTTTTTGAACAAGCGGTTGTTCGAAAAGTTTTAGGTGTTGTTTGGGGTTCACGTCCTTCGAGGATGTTAAGTAATCACAAAATTAATATTGTTTGTGCCAATGCAATTGAGTCGTCATCCACTACAGGAATTTCATTAACATTGCAATGTCGGATAATAGATGTCTGGAATGTGCCTAATGTCAAGGTCATTATCACACAAGACACCCAACGTCCAAGGATTTATGGACTCAAACCAACATTGTAGATTTTGTGAGAAAGAAACACTAAAGTCTATGTTCTTTGCAGGTCTGACAATCCTGCAGTTTAAGTTCTTTGACAATGACAAACCTGCTTGTTCACCGCATTGTCACAGTGCAGTCAACAACATTGTTCCCATTTCCACCGCCAATGTCAATGTCCAAGGCCGAAGCTATCTGGAGCCTGGTCTCACCGCCTATGTGGATGCCTGAAGGTGAAACTACCTGGATCAAAATTTTATTGTATGTTGAGTCTCTTACTGCATCTAGAGGTCGCTCAACACTATTTGACATAGAAACTGGCTATCTGTCAATTTTGTTACAACTTTGGCATAAAATGTTCTGTAATTTTAGAATGTTGATTCAAACACCCATACAATTTCTCACGTTCATTGGTATCCAATTTTATAATTTCCTATTGAGTATATTCGGGCATGGAGTAATATTTGGTGTCACTTCTGAACATTCCATACCTTTCTGTGGGCCACCATGTCTACCACCCCTACGAAGAAAGATATATTCTGATGCGATCTGCAACATTTGATACACTTGCCAGATCTGTGTTGTCAGAAGAAGTCATGTACTTCAACAAAGGAACATTTTTCAGCTGTTTTGGACGTTCCTTCCAATTTATGGTAATAAAACAAAGAATTTCAACATACAAATCTTTAGGCAGGCTTTTCAACCAAACAGATGATCGAATACATGGAGAATAGCGGTCATAACTTACTTGAATTTTTTTTCTGTCTCATCTTTTGTTGCCTAACAGGATTTGTTTCCCCCAGAACTGACGTCACATAAAATGACTCCGTCGAATTTGAATTGGGATTGAATCACATTTCTAAGTTGTCTTAGATGTCAATGGTCAGGAACATTACAAGGAAGGCACCTTAAACCCCAAGTTTTCGACGACAGAGGGAAATTAATACTTAAAAAAGGATGGAATGTTTAATAACCAACCAATACAGGCAGGCCATATCTAGAAGAGACAATCTATTCAAAAAACTGGGATAGATCTAGTTGGTAGCACCTATGAAGTCCAAGACCCGAAATTGATATTCAACTCATTGTTTTTTACGAATAAAGTAGTTGATCGTCAAGAAGATTGTCAAAAAGATTCATTATTGTACATTTTGTTTTTTGGTCTGTGGCAGGCCAAATTGCAGTCACTGTGGAAAATAATCTCAGCTGTATTTTGTAACCCATCTTATTTGAATATACTTTTTTTTTCTTATGGTGTTTTCCAATCTCTGGTATTTCTTTTCATTTTATTTTGTACCTTTTTTCTATGCGTCGTTAAACATGGATGACAATATTTTCTTTCTGTTGCCCAGTACTTCAATTTAAATAAAGGATACTATGTTCATTCCTTACATTTTAAATGGAAGAATAATTTTTCATAGGCCATACTTAAGTGGCACCCACCCTATACTTAAAGAAATAAATTGGAGGACCCGTCCTGCTTTCATTCTTCGGGTCCCGTAAATAGAATGAATTAATGACTATTACAACAAGGCAACTCAAGTGTTGACACCATGTTCCTATTTAATATATTGAATATATTGCAGCTTCTTCTATTTGATAATATCCGTGCATATATACTAATATGAGTACTATTGGAATAAATATAAAAACTTTCTCTTGGCCAAAACTTAGCCAATTATCTGGCCACCGGGTCCCGGGTTTGCGGTATCCAACACCTATGTCCCCTGTTCCGTCATATACATCTTGCAGCCAAAGAAATTATGTGATATGGAATTTATTCTTTAACTAGTGAGAACTCACCAGGGGTTCGGAAAGATTGGCATTAATAAAGGAACAATAGATTTTATTCTATGAAATACTTAGCCCTTTTCCCCTTTCCTTCTTCCCATCTATTATCACTTTTTGGTTATATACTTAGTCGCCTTTCTATGATCACAGGTTCCAGGGTTGGCAGGCTGACATATCTTCATCTCCATCTATATCCTCACATGACAAATCTGACCGACCTCTATTCCTTTCCATACTTAGCCAATTTTATGGCTGTGGTTACCGAGTTGGCGCTTATATACATATTGCACTCAAAACTTCCGTGGTTTCAATGAAATTTGCGAACCGAACAACATCCTGCAAATTGGGAGATGATTTACATTTGAAACATAAATAATCTATTAATATATATTAATATGAATACTATTGAAATAAATATCAAAACTTCCTCTTGGCCAATACTTAGCCAATTATCTGGCCACCAGGTCCTGCATTTACGGTATCCAACACCTATGTCCTATGTTCCGTCATATACATCTTGCAGACAAAGAACTTATGTGATCTACAATTTATTCTTTTACTAGTGAGAACTCAGCAGCGGTTCGAAAAGATTGGCATTAATAAATGAAAAATGGATTTTCTAATGTGAGATACTTATCCCTTTTCTCCTTTTCTTCTTCTCGTCGATTATTTCTTTTTGGTTATAAACTTAGTCTCCTTTCTATGATATCAAGTTCCAGGTTTGGCAAGCTGACATATCTTCATCTCCATCTATATCCTCGCATGATGAATCCGACCGACTATTGTTCCTTTCCATACTTAGCCAATTTTATGGCCGCGGTTGTCGGGTTGGCACATATGAACTCGCCTTTTCTTCTTCCCATCCATTATTTCTTTATGGTTATATACTTAGTATCCTTTCTATTATCATCGGTTCCAGGGTTGGCGGGATAACATATCTTCATCTCCATCTATATCCTCACATGACGAATCCGACCGACCATTGCTCCTTTCCATACTTAGCCAATTTTATGGCCGTGATTGTCGGGTTGGTGCTTACGAACTCGGTTGCTCATTGTTCCATGATATACATCCTACACTCAAAAAATTTGTGATCTACAATTCCACCGCAAACTCCTCGAATACATTAACTTCTCTCAAAGTATCTATCACTGCCTTACATCCCCACTAACTTCGCTTCCTTCCTAATATACATTAACTATGCTCTTACTAGTGACAATTGAACACACTGGTACGAAAGAATTGACACCTGGTCCTCCGCCATATATAAATTAACTACCAGAGTTCGACATCATCCCCTCTTCTGTGTTACACATTATGCATTCAAATGTTCTGAGCTATAAAATTTGGCCGTTGGGGACTCGCGTCTTTTGGGGAGACCTTTCCACCCTATTTTGGATCCTCGCGTTGGTGGGTTCATGAAATCTCCAACTCCTAGTCACTATTTTCTGTTCTGACCATCCTCGTACTTCTTTCCAGATATGAAACACCAAAGGTTTAATACTAAAATGCCATCATGAAACAACCATAAATATCGTCATTAATAAACAAAAGTCTAGAGAAACAACCATCCCTATAGAACTTGTCCAGAAACATGCAAAGAAGATCTTGCGAGGTAATGGAAAAGATATTACAAATTTCAATATATTAGCGAAAACAAGTCTAGGCCAGCGTTTCCCTGTTCCATACTTGGACATTTTTTCGATTACGGGTTCCCAGATTGACGACCTCAAAATTGTGTTTCGAATCTTCCACAAGTTGCAAATAGTGCCCGGAGTTCCGCAATATACAATTTTTCCACTGGAATGTATAAACACTCTCTTAATTTTTCCTCTTTTCTCCCCCTCTATTATCCCTTTGTGGTTCTATATTTAGTCGCATCTATATGATCATGACCTCATGGATTCACAAATTGGAAACTCTTTATCTATATCTTCACACCATGAGCCCGTCTGACTCCGGTCCCTTTCAACACTTAGCCAATTATCTGATCATCGGGTCTCGGGTTTGCGGTATCAAACACTTATGTCCCATGTTCCGTCATATACATCTTGCACCCAAAGAAATTTTGTGATCTGCAATTTATGCTTTTACTAGTGAGAACTCACCAGGGGTTCGAAAGAATTGGCATTAATAAACGAACAATAGATGTTGCTTATGGATTTCAATAAAATTTGCGAACCGAACAAGATCCTGCAAATTGGAAGATGATCTACATTTGGACCAGAAATAATCTATTAATATATATTAATATGAATACTATTGGAATAAATATAAACACTTTCTCTTAATTTTTCCTCTTTTCTCTCCCTCTATTATCCCTTTCTGGTTCTATATTTAGTCGCATCTATATGATCACGGCCTCCTGGATTCACAAATTGGAAACTCTTTATCTATATTTTTACACCATGAGCTCGACCGACCATGATCCCTTTCAATACTTAGCCAATTATCTGATCATCGGGTCCCGGGTTTGCGGTATCCAACACTTATGTACCTTGTTCCGTCATATACATATTGGACCCAAAGAACTTTCGTGATCTGCAATTTATGCTTTTACTAGTGAGAACTCACCAGGGGTTCGAAAGGATTGGCATTAATAAACGAACAATAGATGTTCTTTCGTGAGATACTTAACCCTTTTTCCCTTGTCTTCTTCCTATGTATTATCGCTTTCCAATTATTTACTTAGTCACCTTTCTATGATCGCGGGTTCTAGCATTGGCGGTCTGACATATCTTCATCTCCATCTATATCCTCACATAACGAATCTGACCGACCGTTGTTCCTTTCCATACTTAGCCAATTTTATGCCCGCGGTTGCTAGGTTGGCATTTTCAAACTTTGTTGCTTCATGTTCCACGATATACATCTTGCACTCAAAACTTCCATGATCTACAATTCTACTGTGGACTCCTTAGCCCTTTTTCCCTTTTCTTCTTCCCGTGTATTATCACTTTCTGGTTATATACTTAGTCACCTTTCTATGATTGTGGGTTCCAACGTTGGCAGGATGACATATATTCATCTCCATCTATATCCTCACATGATGAATCTGACCAACCATTGTTCCTTTCCATACTTAGCCAATTTTATGGCTGCGGTTGCCAGATTGGCGCTTTCGAACTCTGATGCTTCTCGTTCCGTGATATACATATTGCACTCAAAAATTCCGTGATCTACAATTCCACCACGGACTCCTCAAACTCACAAGCTTCACTCTACCACAGTTCACAAATGTTTCAAAGTATCTTTCTCTTCCTTCCATCTCCACTAACTTCCCGTCCTTCCTAATATACATTAATTATGCTCTTACTAGTGACAACTGAACACACTGGTATGAAACAATTGGCATCCAACCCTCCTCCATATACAAATTGACTACCAGATTCCGACATTGTCCCCTCTTTTGTGTTACATATTATGCATTCAAATGTTTTGAGCGATACAATTTGATCGTCTGGGCCTCACGTCTTCTAGGGAGACCTTTTCACCCTATTTTGGATGCTTGTGTTGATGGGTTCACATAATATCCAATTCTTAGTCACTATTTCCTATTCTGACCATCCTCGTATTTCTTTCCAAATATGCAACACCAAAGGTTTAATACTAGAACTCCATCATGCAACAACCATAAGGATCGTCATTAATAAGACGAAGTCTCGAGGACTAACCATCCCTACAGAACTTTTCAAGAAACATGCAAACAAGATCTTGCCAGGTAAAATTTCAATATATTAGCGAAAACAAGTTCGGGCCAGCGTTTCCCTATTCCATACTTGGATACTTTTATGATTGCGGGTTCCCAGATTGACGACCTCAAAATTGTTCTTGGAATCTTCCGCAACTTGCAAATAGTGCCCGAAGTTCCGTGATATACAATTTGTCCATTGGAATGCCCCGTCACGAGCCCAGCCGTTCGTCGTTCCTTTCAATACTTAGCACCAAGTTGGATCTATTTCTATGACATTTTACATTTAATGTGTATCCCTGTTCCATACTTAGACATTTTTTTGATTGCGGGTTTCCAGACTAGCGGGCTCAGGATTGTGTTTCCAATGTTCCATGACTAACAAGCAGTACCCGGAGTTTCGCGATATACAGTTTGTCCACAAGAAATCATCATCATGCCCGAGAGACACAATTTGACCCTCAAGCCCTCACCTCTGCTGGATGTATCTTATATCCCTATTTCGAAGCTTCACCAACCACTTTCGATAATTAGCCATTCCTTACTTGTTGTTTTGTGTCCCTGACACCTTCCTACTTCTCTTTGGAAATGAAAATGGTAAGCTCTAATGCTATAAACTCATTTTGCATGAACCTTAAACATGTCATTAATGACCATCCTCTCTTTCGTGGTACACATTTTGCATTCAAGTCCCAAGACGCAAAATTTAACCTTCGGGAAGTCACATCTCCTGGGGAACCGTTGTCGCTCTGATTCTAAAGCCCATTCTATGGATTTTCCCATTTCATGGAATCTCTTTCGTGGTTCCTCGGGTTGGCGGGTTCACGGAATCTCCAATTCTTAGGCACTGTTTACTATGCCCGACCAAGGTTTACTGCTAATAGTTCATCATTAAACAACTATACTGACCGCCATTAAAAAGAAAAAGCGTAGATGAGACAATGAAATATAATTAAAGATCAACTCGTTGAATTTAAGTTAATTTATCTTCTCTTATTTTCTCTTTTCTTCCAAGGGACATGCAGAAAATATCTTGCCACACAATGGGATATATATTACAAGTTTCAATATATTAGCGAAAACGAATCCACCCAGTCGTTTCTCTATTCCATACTTAAGCCACTTTTTTCGATTGTGGGTCCCCAAATAGGCAGGCTCATGTTTGCACCTCCATTGTTCTGTGTCCTACAAACATTACCCAGACTTCCGCGATATACAAATTCCCTCTGGATGGTCCTATAATACCCTCTTCGGTGTTATGTGTATTGCACTCAAAAAGTTCTGAGACATACAATTTGACCCTCGGACCCTCACCTCCAACAGTTGTACCTTGTAACCCTATTTTGAAGCCCACCCAACCTCTTTCGATAATTAGACACTCCTTAACTTCTCTTTCCTATCCCCGCGACCTTCATACTTGTTTTTTAATATGAAATTAGAAACCTTTCATGTTAATATCTCACCATGTAAGAACTGTCAACATTGTCATTAATGAGAAAAATGCTCGAGGAGATCTCCCATTAATATGCTTTAAACCAATATCTGCGGAGAGTTATATTGTCCCTTCCGATTTTTCATCTCAAACATGGGTCGTCACATTGGCCCGTTCAAGAAATCTCCAATGCTTAATCGCTCATTGATGTATCCACCATGTTCACACTTCTATGTGTGCAATTACTAGTCTTTAATGCTAACAACGCATCATGCAACAACTGTCGAAATTATCATTAATGATTGAAGGTCTCGAGGAGATCTCCCATCCACACACATTGGACCAAGATTTGCGCAACGCTATATTACTCCTTCCAACTTTTCATTTCAATCGTTGTCTGGAGAAAACAAACGTTCTTGTAAACTTATAGTATCATGTTGACAACAGTTTTGTGGAGATACAGTAAATATCTTCAGACGTCAGGACCATAACTTCTAGTGGTCCAGGGCATACATTTACTATTCATCCCATTCCGCCCAGAATGAAGTGATTTGGACCTATGGAATCGCTCGTGTAGGCTGCGTCCCTGAGGTTTTTGACTATAAGGATGTGGTCTCTTGGTGCACCGAAAAATATATTTCAAGACAAGGAATTATTCCACTCTGCGACCATTCTCTCATTTCTTTGTCACCTCAGGTATTCTGCAAGATGTTAGAATTTTTGGAGCCAACATTGACCTTCAGAGGACAAGACTGCAAGCAGTTCCTAGAAAAACATGATAACGGGTTTGACATCTTAGCTAAGTTCCTCAAAGACCTAAAAATAGTTCCTGAAGATATCACAAAGTTGCAGGTAAGTTCCTTTAGAAATCCATTCCGGGAAATTGCTTGGTTGTTTACAAGAATAATGGGACAGGCATCCACAACAAGCATTTCCTGTATAGTTATTTATATTTTGTACTTCATAGTCAAGGAACAATTCATTTTCGATTTGGCGAAGCTAATTTCCATTGAAATCTATTCCCTGTTGTCATGATTCAAAGAATCAAATAAATTTTATATGTCATCCTACTTGATTTTCACAATAGTGCATTGTTGTCTGTTTCCAAAACTATCTATTTCCAATAAAATAAACTGTGGATTCAACCCAGTAACATTTTGGTACCAGGCCTTGTGAATGCATAAGGCCTCCCATTGTTTTTATGAAGTTTTTAATGACTTTGTCTCAGTTTTCAAATATTTATTGTTAGGGAAGGATGCTCCTCGGATGTCTGGCCCGGTAACCAAGTTTTTGAACAGGAAGGGCACACTTGAACAAAAGGAAAATCACAGTGTACTAATGGTCTTTGACTCTAAGGAAAAACCTAATTTCCTTCCATGCCACATCATGGACAAGATGTTTGTTACAAAAATAACAAGGCAATACAACCACTGGTTTCATTTTTTCCATGACAAGAAAAAAAAACAGTTCATTCCTCTGCCCTAGAAAGTTGGGGACTTCGTGTGCAGAAATGTCAACAAGATTGGCGAATTTGCAGGCCATTTCAAGAACTTGAACCTAACATATGTTGAAAGGATAAAAGGGTTCGACCCTAATGGAATTTTTCAAGAACATTTACTAGCAGTTGGCTTTAACAACTCTTTTATCCATATACTCATAACCAAAGATAGGGACAGTGACGACAACAATCCTTCTTCTGGCGATTGTGACGTAGAGACATTGCAAAGTGCGACTAAATTGTACATACAACATGGAAAAGTATCTGGTGAGAAGAGTGCCTAGTACCCCCCCAACACTCCCAAGAGAACGACATCATAGATCATCGCTTCAATGACCAACCCTAGTAAGAAAGCAACCCAAAAATATTTGACACAGTCTCGCCCGCAGGCGTGTCTGCTCACAGGATCTTCTCTCTTTCCTCGGCCCAAAGAACACTAACCGGTCCTATTTCCCTATCGGGAAATCTGCACCCACAAAAATCTCGTGCGATCCCCCTCTCTTTTCTTGTTGGGAGATCGGAACTTGCGACTTCGCGAATTCAAAGGTCAGTGGTCGAGTGTTGGTTCTACAAATCCACGAACACCGATATGAGTCAACGTTGACCTTTTCCTTCTCCTATCGAGACTTTCTCTATCGCGATTTTTCCCCTCGCGATGTCGAACACTTCGGTTCCCCGACTCCCGATACCCGATATGCCGATTAACCGACACACGCATGAGTTGACCTTTCCACCCCCTGTCACCTCGTCGGGATTTCGGATTTTGCTATTTCATGAATCTTGATGTCAATGTTTTGGGCCTTCTCACCGTGAAACTCCGATAGCTCATGCCACCTATCCTCCACTCTAACCCTTGTGGCCCCACACTATCCTCTTAACTATCGGGATATCGCGTATCGCAATATCGCGATTCCCGTTGCAATGTTTTGGAGTTTCAATCCACGAAACCCCGATGTGCGATCACACGTGAAAATATGACGACCCTTGTGGCTCGGATCAACGGCTCTGCCCCTCTAGAGATTTCAACCTCTCGGGAATACTCTGCTATATCTCCCCTGCACCTCTGCAAGATCTAACGACTCACTGAATGTCGCGCATTCTCCTCGGAGAATACTGACCGTCTATCTTTCCCTATGAATTCTGCGAAATGAACCAAGTACTCCTCCACGAAGACTTGTTCACCTGCGCACTACTTGTGATGCTTGTTTAAACACTTCACGCACAACTCATCTGCGTTGTCCTTCAACAACTTCGAAGGCCTTATCCTTCCTGAGCTTTTCTCATGACTTCCAAGTCCTTCTGGAAAACTCTTGCACGCACTCCTTGCGGCAAACCTTCAATCGCACCTAAGTGTTGAAGTCCCTCGACTCTGCGCACACCTACAGCAACAGTCCTTCGACGTTTCACTTAGTTTCACAACCCTGAGACTTTTACCTGGCCTGCACACTTCTTGCACGACTCTTGTGCCCAACTGCACTTTGAGTGAATGAGAACAAAAGTTTAACTATCTGAGCTTTAGAGACGCAACCCTGAATTCTTGTAGACGCACTCCTTGCGGACACTTCAACTGCACTCCTTGCAGGAATTCTTACTCAGATGGAGAAACAATTGAAACTCACTCCATTTTCCCTTCAGACTTCAATTCACACATGAAATCATATACACGACATATAAAATAAAATGTATAACAGGAAGCAAACATTCATGAGCATATCAACATCAATACACAGAGAACAGACACAAAACCATGAATTTGAATCAAAATCTTCTATTAATTCAAATATCTATACATGGGTGTTCTTACATAGCTCTCTTCTTGCTCTTTCTCAAATGCTTCTAACTTCAATAATGATACAATACACAATGAGGGTGTCTATATCTTGTTTCCCTCTTGTGCTCTAGAAACTGTCTAGTCTAGAATTAAATTCTATCTACCAGCATTAACTACCTTAAATGTCGTCTACCTACTAAGGACGAGAGCTTAAAGGCTCAAGGTCCGTTTACAATATACAAGTGCACCTTTTCTTAATGGCTCATTTAAGATTTGCGCAACAATTCCAAAGTGTTTTCAAAACTTGTGAGGGAGCTTGTCCAGTTGTCCTCCGCTTCTGCACTGGCTCGCTTGATGTGTTGGCGATGCTCTTGCATCATACTCCCTCGCTTGAAAATTTTCATGGGCTCTTGTCCATGAGCTCCTGCATGGTCTGTCCATGCCTATGTATCTCTGATTTAGTCTCCCAGCTGGCATATTCAACTGAATGGTTCTTCCATTTGACCAGATACTCAAAGTATTTCTTTCGCCTAGTCCTTTTGCTCACTCTCTTGTCCAGTATGCATTCCATCTGCAACTTCTCTGCAACTAGCATCTGTTTCGTCCACTGGATCACTGGATTCTTACCTCTAGTTCCTGCTTCTCCATTTCTATATGGGTACAAATCCGAGACATTGAATATCGGAGATATTCCGATCCCATCGGGTAATTCAATCTCATAAGCATTCGTCCCAAACTTCTTCAAGACCTTGCAAGGTCCGATTTTCTTCATCTTCAATTTATTGTATGTTCCTCTCGGGAACCTTTCTTTCCTCAAATGTGCCAGAACCAGATCACCAACTTCAAATTGAATTTGTCTTCTATGTTGATCGGCTCTGTTCTTATACTCCTGACTTGATTCCAGTAGTCGCTGCTTCACCTGACTGTGAAGTTCTTTCATCGCCTCGGTAAATTCTTCTGCACTAGCGCTTCTAGTAGCAGTCTGTTCTAAATCTCTCAGTTCAGAAATTCCTCTCGGCTGCATCCCATATAAAACCTGAAATGGACTCTGGCCTGTGCTCCTGTTGACTGATTCATTGTACGCAATTTTTGCCTGTGGTAATATGTGGTCCCACTGGCTATGGTTCTCTGTCACCAAGCTTCTCAGCAAGTCTCCCAGACTTCTGTTAACCACTTCTGTCTGTCCATCCGTCTGTGGATGATATGCTGAACTAAACAACAGGTTAGTTCCCAGCTTCTTCCATAAGGTCCTCCAAAAATTCCCTATGAATTTAGTGTCTCTATCCGAAATTATGCTTCTCAGCAACCCATGAAGTCGAATGACCTCTTTGAAAAATAGATTTGCGATGTGAGTCTCATCGCTGGTCTTCTGACATGGAATGAAGTGTTCCATCTTGGAAAATCTATCCACTATCACAAAGATCGAATCAACACCTCTTTGTGTCCTTGGCAACCCCAATACAAAATCCATGCTAATCGCATCCCACGGCCTCTCTGGTATGGGAAATGGTTGATAAAACCCCGCATTCTGCTTCCTTCCCTTCGAATGCTGGCAAATTTTTCATCTGTCTACAAATATCTTGACATCCGCTCGCATTCCCGGCCAAAAATATGACTCATTCAATTTTGCAAATGTTTTGTCATGACCAAAATGTCCTGCCAATCCTCCACTGTGTTTCTCCTTCAACAAATTCTCCCTCATGGAGCATTTCTGTATACACAGTTGATTTCTTCTGAACAACAATCCTTCTTGGATCATGTACTCATCCCACTTGCTGCTATCTCTGAGAACTGGATTCTCAGCTGCTTCATACGCCTCTCCAAAATCTTGATCATCAGTGTACATATCCCTGAGATCATCAAAACCCAACGTTTTGACTTTGAATTCCTGCAACACCAAACACTTCCTGCTCAAAGCATCAACAACTTTGTTAGCAGCACCAGAAATATGTTTTATCACAAATGTGAAATTTTTCATATACTCAACCCATTTGACATGTTTCTGATTCAACTTTTCCTGTTGAGTCACAAACTGTAATGCATGATTGTCACTATTCAATACAAACTCTTTAGGTATCAAGTAATGCCTCAATTTCTTCAATGCCTATATGATAGCATAGAATTCCTTATCATATGTGGAGTACTTTACTTTCGCCTCATTCAACTTCTCGCTGCAATATGCGATCGGCCTGTCTTCTTGACTTAAGACTGCCCCTATTGAAAATCCACTTGCATCGCATTTCACCTGAAATGTCTTTTGGAAATCCGACAACACCAAAACTGGTTGTTTCGTAATCTTCCTCTTCAACAAATTGAAACTCTTTTCGGCTTCATCAGTCCAGTGAAAAGATTTATGTCTTTTCTTCACTGTGTCCATCATTGCTGCACTAATTCCACTGAAATTCCTGATGAACTTTCGGTAGAAACTAGCCAATCCATGAAAGATTCTCACCTCAAAGATATTCTTTGGTGATGGCCAATTCTTGATTACCTCCACCTTATTTGGATCCATCTTCAACTCATTTGCAGAAATAACAAACCCCAAATAAATGAGTTATGTCTTCATGAATGAGGACTTCTTCATGTTAATCAACAACTTCTCTTGCTGTAATCTCTGCATCACTGTAGCCAAATGCTTCAGATGCTTCGTTGTTGTTTTACTGAAAACCAATATGTCATCCAGATATACGATAACAAATTTCCCGATGAACTCCCTCGTGACTTCGTTCATCAATCACATAAAGGTACTTGGCACATTTGTTAAGCCAAATGGCATAACAAGCCATTCATACAACCCTTCGTTGGTTTTGAATGTTGTCTTCCATTCATCACCTTCTCTCATGCGAATCTGGTGATATCCGCTTTTCAAATCAATCTTTGAGAAGTACTTTTCTCCACTTAAGAAGTCCATCAGATCATCCATCCTCGACAATGGAAATATGTACTTGATGGTTATCTTGTTGATCGCCCTTGAGTCAGTACACATCCTCCAGCCTCCGTCTTTCTTCGGACTGAGTACTGTTGGAACAACACATGGACTCAAGATTTCTCTGACTAACCCTTTGTCCAATAACTCCTACACTTTCCTTTTAACCTCGTCACTCTCCTGCAGTGTCAATCTGTACGTGGCTTTATTTGGAAAACTAGCTCCTGGTATGAGATCCATACGATGCCTCACACTCCTGATCGGTGGAAACGAACGAGGTAGTTCGTCCACTATGATGTCAGCGAACTCTTCCATCAGTTCCTGAACTTCTTCTGGTAAATCATCCACTCTTGTGCTAGTCAGAACAATCCTCGGTTTTCTGACCACAATGAACTATGGATCCTCCTTCTTCTTAACTTTTGTAAGAAGTTCCTTCCCACTCATGAGAAGTACTGTGTTTCTTACTTCCGGCTTCACCTCCTTATTCTTTATTGGAAGCAACATCTGTGTCCTCCCATTCTTCTCTAGGGTGTATGTGTTCATTCTCCCATCATGAATCACATTCTTGTCATATTTCCATGGTCTACCCAGCAATAGATGACAAACATCCATAGGAATGACATCACATAAGATCTTATCATTATATCCTCCTATATTGAATTCAACCAAGCCTTGTTTTGTGACAGTTACCTGGTGTCTTTTTTGTAGCCACGAAACTTTATACGAGCTTGGATGATCAGTCGTCTCCAGCTCCATCTTTTCTACCATCTCGGTTGAAACGAGATTGTCTGTGCTACTGCTATCCACAATGACCTTGCATACCCTGTCCTTGGTCTTGCAAGCAGTCCTGAAAAGTCTGGTCCTTTGGACTGAACTTTCCACCTCCTTCTCAGGTGTCAAAAGGAATTTTCGCATCATCAACGATCTTCCTCCTTCAATGTCTTCTGCCTCAACATCTCGCCTCTGTGCTTCGGCGATGTGAGCTTCTCCCCCTTCTTTACTTTTCTCTGGACACTCATAACACTTGTGCCCATTCTTCCCACATGTGAAGCATGTGATGACTCCACCTCTTCCTCTTCCTCTACCTATAGTACGAGGAAAAGTGTTGTTGTTAGCATAATATCCTCTCTGCTCATTATGTTTCCCTCGTTGTTCAACATATGGCCCTCTCTGTGAGGTTCCACCTCTCTCAACTTTACCCTGAGGTTTATTCCATTCCTCTTTGGTATTCTGGTTTCTTTCCTGGGCAACTGACTTGCCTCTGGGCTGACTTCTGCCTTGGCCCCTCTGACTCTGCTTTCGTCTCAGCTTCTCCTCAGCCTTCAGAGCCATTTGATAAGAATCTTCCACCGTTCGGATGGTTACCATGCTCATCTCATCCTGGATATCATATCTTAGGCCATTCATATATCTCGCAACTTTCTCATCATCCCTCTCCCGATGACCTGCTCTGATGTTCAGTCTATAGAATTCCTCAGTGTATTCTTTCACTGTCATCAACTTCTGTCTCAGGTTCTGCATTCTCCTGAACAAAGTAATTTGATAGTCCCTAGGGATGAATTTTGCCTTCATCTTTGCAATCATCCTGTCCCAGCTCTTGATCTTCTACTTGCCCTTGCAACATCTATCATCTTGTAGTTTATCCCACCACAATGTTGCATGTCCCTTCAATCTAGTGACAACGTGCCTGACTTTCTTATCCTCTTCAACATCTTCATAGTCGAAGTATGTGTCAAGAGATCTAATCCAGTCTAGAAGATCTTCTGCATCCAAGTTTCCCTATAAAATGGAATGTCCATCTTTACTCTTGCACCCATCCTGGAAATAGCTTTGATCAAACGCTCGTTTGATGCATCTTCAGCTGCAACTTCTTTCTCACGTTCAGCCTCAATTTCACTTTCGGAATCACTCAGATCCCCCGCACTGGCTGTGCGTCTTTGCGTTGTCTCCATGTCTTCGAGTCTAGATCGGAGATCATGCATTTGTCTCTCTATGGATGGATCTGCCATATGCCTGCCTCTCCTTCTCTGCACTTCCCTATCCTCTGGATCGGGTGACTGTCTATCTCTCCTTGGTGGCATGGTGAATTCTCCTCTTCTCTGCTATAGAAAGCAAAGAACTTTCCGCGCTCTGATACCAAACTGACATGTATCAGAGTGCTCTTTACCTCTTGCCTCTCTTGCCTAAAATACACAGACAAGAACAAGGCTCTGATACCAAACTGATGCAGTCTCGCCCACAGGCGCGTCTTCTCACAAGATCTTCTCTCTTTCCTCATCCTGAAGAACACTAACCGGTCCTTCTATTTTCCTATCGGGAAATCTACACCCACAGAACTCTCGTGCAATCCCCCTCTCTTTGCTTGTTGGGAGATCGAAACTCGCGACTTCGCGAATTCAAAGGTCAGTGGTCGAGTGTTGGTTCTACAAATCCCCGAACACCGATATGAGTCAACACTGACCTTTTCCTTCTCCTATCGGGACTTTCTCTATCGCGATTTCGACCCTCGCAATGTCGAACACTTCGGTTCCCCGACTCCCGATACCCAATATGCCGATTAACCGACACACACGCGAGTTGACCTTTCCACCCCCTGTCACCTCATCGGGATTTCATATTTCGCTATTTCACGAATCCTGATGTCAATGTTTCAGGCCTTCTCGCCGCAAAACTCTGATAGCTCATGCCACCTGTCCTCCACTCTGACCCTTGTGGCCCCACACTATCCTCTTAGCTGTCGGGATATCGCGTATCGCAATATTATGATTCCCATTGCAATGTTTTGGAGTTTCAATCCACGAAACCCCGATGTGCGATCACACGTGCGAATCCGTCGGACCTTGTGGCTCGGATCAATGGATTTGCCCCTCTGGAGATTTCAACCTCTCAAGAATACTCCGTTGTATCTCCCCTGCACCTCTGCAAGATCTAACGGCTCACGGAATGTCGCGCATTCTCCTCGGAGAATACTGACCGTCTATCTTTCCCTATGAATTCTGCGAAATGAACCAAGTACTCCCCCACGAAGACTTGTTCACCTGCGCACTACTTGCGATGATTTTTTAAACACTTCATGCACAACTCATCTGCGCTTTCCTTCAACAACTTTGAAGGCCTTATCCTTCCTGATCTTTTCCCATGACTTCCAAGTCCTTCCGGAAAAATCTTGCACGCACTCCTTGCGGCAAACCTTCAACCATGCCTAAGTGTTGAAGTCCCTTGACTCTGCGTACACCTGCAGGAGCAGTCCTTCAACGTTTCACTCGGGTTCACAACCCTGAGACTTTTACCTGGCCTGCGTACTTCTTGCATGACTCTTGTGCCCAACTGCACTTCGAGTGAATGAAACCAAACGTTTAACTATCTGAGCTTCAGAGACACAACCCTGAATTCTTGTCGACGCACTCCTTGCGAACACTTCAACTGCACTCCTTGCAAGAATTTTTACTCAGATGGAGAAACAATTGAAACTCATTCCATTTTCCCTTTATACTTCAATTCACACATGAAATCATATACACAGCATATAAAAGAAAATGTATAACAGGAAGCAAACATTCATGAGCATATCAACATCAATACACAGAGAACAGACACAAAACCATGAATTTGAATCAAACTCTTCTATTAATTCAAATATCTATACATGGGTGTTCTTACACATCTCTCTGCTTGCTCTTGCTCAAATGCTTCTAACTCCAATAATGATATAATACATAATGAGGGTGTCTATATCTCGTTTCCCTCTTGCACTCTAGAAACTGTCTAGTCTAGAATTAAATTCTATCTACCAGCATTAACTACCTTAAATTTTGTCTACCTACTAAGGACGAGAGCTTAAAGGCTCAAGGTCCGTTTACAATATACAAGTGTGCCTTTTCTTAATGGCTCATTTAAGATTTGCGCAACAATTTCAAAGTGTTTTCAAAACTTGTGGGGAGCTTGTCGAGCTGTCCTCCACTTCTGCGTTGGCTCGCTTGATGTGTTGGTGATGCTCCTGCATCAATATTCAAATGGAGGAGGAGATAAGAACCCTCCTTTCATAAAAAATGATAGTTCTCACAAAGTAACACTGTCAAAGAAGAGAAAAAACATTGTAGGGTAGGCAGACGAACCCAAAATTGAAAGTGAACAAATGCAACTTGAAAGAGAAACTGAGCACATGCACAAAGTTGGTCCGTCCGCAATGGAAATAGCTGAGATCGACATTTTTTACGAAGATGAATCTTTTGTATTCCAGATCACTTTTTTTGACAGCCAATCTAAAAATATGGTCATTGAAAAGAGAGATGTAACAAATAGGAAAGGAAAATCTCGCACAGAGATTAACTTTAGGAAAATGTGGTTGTCCCAAATATCCCTATTTCACCACATTACCGATGATTCTCTTGATGATTCCATTGGATGAATTGAAGCGGAGAATGCCAGATTGAAAGACCGCATCAAGGAATTTGAGGAGGCTTTCATTGTTTCCCCAGAGTTTTCCAGTCCTTTAGCAAAAAACATGCCTGCTACCCATGCAGCCAAAATAAAATTATCCTCCACCCTCCTCACATCATGTAGATCCCTTGTAGAAAATAACATCAAGAAAATAATGCAGCTAGTTACCGAAGCCTAGGAAACATCACAAAATGTAGCTTCCTTCCGAAAGAGGGAAAATGATTTGCACGAACATTTGCAGGCGAATTTAAAAAATGATCAACGTTTCTGTGAACAGGTGTTGACCCCTTTTTCCAACCATGACATCAGAAAATCGTATATGAAAATAAGACAAGAGAATCTCCCCTCCCCAAAGCGGACCAAACAATTAAAAGCATGCTGGCAAACGAAAGTTAAGAACATAGAGCTCATTATCGAATCATGTAAACAAGCCATATCAGAAAAGGAAGAATTATTCAGAAGCCTGATCCAAATAGACTTAGCCAGAAGTACCAAGGAAGTTCAAGACCCAAACTTAATTCTCAAATCCTTGTCAATGGCCAAAGAAGCCTTCAATGAACAACTTGATATTTTAAAGGGCTTGTCTTTCGAAATTTTTTACGAAATCCTTGAATATCGTGTAGATAAGCTTGAGAACTGGGTATTAGACTATTCGACACACAATGAAGAAATTGAACAGAGTCTGCATAGTATTTCTATGGATCTAAGGAAATTAGAAAACGAGATTTTCAACATAGAAATCTAGAATGAAATCAATGTTGCCCCCATGAGAAGCTACATTGAAGAATGGTTCCAACGGAGAATCGGTAACCTCATCGAGGAAGGGAAACAATAGGTTGACACAATTCCAATGACCGTCGAAGACAAAAACAAAAATGCATTGGATTCATAGTAAGTCTATACTAATGTCAGCTTGTTTTCTTTATCAATCCAGTTATTCTTCCTCTGTAAATAGAAATCTCTAACCAAACACTCATACCTTCCAATTTCTTCTTTTCCGGTCTTCCTCTCTACCGTCGCACACTTCTTCTTTATACAGTCCTAATTCTTGTTCTTATTTATTTTTATGGTCCGCGAGAACCCTAATCCTAGTCTATATGAAAAACGTATTTAAATTTCCAGAAATATGGAACAGATTCCAAAAATATGTAACAAGCATTATTAATTCTTGATAAATTTCAAAGAAAACTAATTCGGGAATGTTAAATTTTTTGTTTCCAGGAACCTTTGTTGCAAGACATTATTAGCATTATGTTGTATTTGAATGTTTAATGTGTATATGGAATAGATTCCATATTTTTGATAGATTTCAAAGAAAACAAGAACCTTTGTTGCAACACATTATTAATATTCTATTGCGTTTGAATGTTTAATGTGTATGCTTCAGAAATATGGAACATATTCCAAATGCTAAATTTTTTGTGTCCACGAACCTTTGTTTAATATTCTATTGTATTTTAATGTGTATTGTCTATGCTTCATGGTCCTTTTTCCCAGGAACCTTTATTGTAAATCATTTAGACATAAATTTTCCAAGTACCATGTTTAAACTATACACACCCTAGGAAACACCCCAGGAAAAAACTACCTCGTTTGCATATTAACTTGGAGGGTCATCTACAAGCCAAATGTCTTGTGGCTGGACAGTGACACACTGAAAAAAATTCATCCTCTGCATGGATACCACATTTACTTCAACTTTCTTCCCACGTGTCTGTACTTGGTCCCACCGTAGCAGTGCATTTATTCCCATTCCAACCTGGTCGGGACTACGTTGCCATGCAACACTTGTTTAGTATGAGATTGGGAACTATAAATTTGATTTAGGTATGGAATTTTATTAGTTTTTGTATTTGCATTTATTTAGTTGTATAGTTAATGGTTATGAAGGAGGCCAATACAAGGTTTTTTATTTGTAAATTTTGGAGTTTGTAATTATCAATTGTGTTTTAAGATATGTTTTTGATCAAAAACATTTTTAGTGATATATTTTTGTTTAAAGTGAGCATGGTTTATTATTTGGATACTAATTCCTTTATTGTTGACATAGTTTTTTTAGGATGTTTCATATGGATCATTCTCTCTTTTCAAGTAGATTATGATGAGTGTTGGATGAACATTCCTAATATGTAATTTTGATTAGGAGGTATAAAGGAATATTATTGATTCACAGATAGTCCATGTGATTATAGTGTATGAATTCCATACACTAGTATTCAAATTTGTATATACATTGAGGATATGATGTATAGTTTACTCTTGTTACATGTTCATACATGACCCACCTGATGATGACATGATACTTCTATAAATGAATATTTTGTGATGTTTCTCCTTCTTTGGAGCCCCCGTTACCTTATCCTAGATGTATGGCTTCTTAAGGATGTTTATTGCTTTGGTATAGTCCTCTATTACCTTCCCTCACTTTGTTGTTGGCCCTTGGTCACTTTTTTGGCTCATTTTGACCCCTCAAGGAACTCATTTTGGGTATTTTATACATTTATGGGTTCTTTCTGGGGAACAAACCTCTAATTCGGTCCATAGTTACTTATGATGCCTCATTTTGGGTCCATGATGGCCCTTGAATCCATTTGGGTTTCTATTTATGGGGACAAAGTGAATCAAAACCATTTTTCATTATTGGTCTCATCGTGAAAAATGTATCATGTGTTGGTAAAGAGGGTACAATGCTTGTGTTCCATGGATAGAAAAATAAGGCCTAAAAACCTATGGAATAGAGTCAAACTACAAGATACAATTTTTTCCTATGACTTGGTCCCTTCAATGGCTAACATAATGTACACCTACACCTTAAGGTTATTCACTTGAGTATTTATAGCTTTATATTCCTCTTTATAATTTTTCTTTGATTCTCCTAAAAAAATTGTCTTTGAAACCCTATACTGCATGTACACACTTTTATTTACAATACATTTTGATATAACTTCTTTCACCTCTCCCATGATCTTGGGTTGCTTGCACCTATCATCTCCAACACCTCTATAGGGATATCTTGAGATTATCTTAGCTCCAATTTTGTAGTCCTTTTTATTCATCCCATGTCATCTTCATTCACATTGTTCCACTCATATGTTAGATGACTCAACCCTACAACCTCAAGGGATATTCTATCATAGCTAAGGAAATAGAGAGGTATCATCTCCTTTGATGGAATTTAGGTCTATCCACTTAGAATTTTCATTGATTTATCTTTGGGGGTATATTTTCACACATATTGTTTTGTATTGGAGATTGACTATAAGTCTTTGTTTATAGGAAAGTTGGGATACATGTGTAGGTTCATTAAGGAAATGAATCACTCTTAAAGGCTTGACACAACTATTTGTTAGAAAAAAAGGATCACAGAGCAATAATATAAAATAGATGCATAAATAAAACACAGAAGATACACAATCCAATAGAGAGAAAGATATACATGGTTCACCCAATATGGGCTACGTCTACCAGATAAATTTCCAGTCCTTCCTTTATTATTATCCAACAAATGAAGGGATACACCCTACAACATGTTC
The DNA here is from genome assembly GCA_009831015.1 of Picea engelmannii. Taxonomy (NCBI): domain Eukaryota; kingdom Viridiplantae; phylum Streptophyta; class Pinopsida; order Pinales; family Pinaceae; genus Picea; species Picea engelmannii. Next base: position 68,061 of record ML789549.1, read on the forward strand.
GCTGTAACTTCCTCTTGTTTTGTCACAATCTCCTCTCTCAGAATACAATATTGACTCTCATACATAAAAGAGGGTTTCCTTCGAGGGGAAAAAACCCTAACATAGCTTCTACTTTTAGATATGAAACCTAATGATGAATGATTCATATTGATTATGAAATTACAATATGTTACAAGGAATATTTCCCAAAAAATTCTCTTCGAGGGAGTTTCCCTTGAAACCCTACCAGGGGGGAGGGTCCAATGAATGTTATCACCCCCTTTGGACCCCCTGGCGATATATGTTGGGGGGGAAGCCCACCCCCCCCACCTATCATGAACTAGGATCCAAACACGACTAAAACAATATCTCTGAATCATGAAGATAATTAATCTCCACAACCAACACTCTCTTCTTCATCCCAAACATATTTAACACCTAGAAAAACAAATTTCAAGTGAGTTCCTTACATTTTTTCTTTATCTTTTTTAGAATCAAGGTTTCTGTCTCACTAAAGTAATCTATGCTAAATTTACCATGTATTGTTAGAATTTTTTTCTAGATAAAAACTATGTGGGAGGTTTTGAAACATACAATGTTTAAAGTGGACACTGCACCCATCATTAGGGACAAAGAAGAAGTTATTATGCTGGAAAATAGTGTTGAGGTTGGTATTTAAAAGGAAGAGAGGTAAGTAACCATCAAAGAGAGGAAACAATATAACATATGGAAATGAATAAAATATTAAGATTAGCCACTGATATTAAGGGATAAAATATCAATGAAAATGGTAAAGAAAGTTGTTGAGAATAATATAGTATTAAATGGTGTTGGGATAGACTAATACTGAAAAAATAATAAAACAATAATATTTCTTCAATTAAGCGAGATAATTGATATTGTTAATATAATATAATTAATAATGATGATAAAATAAAAGAAATAAAGTGAAAAGGAAAGGAGAAAACACATAAATAAGCTAGCTTCATTGAGATGAAAAACGATGAAAAGAAAAGAAAGGAACAATTAGATGTGAGGAAAAGAATCAAAATGAAAATGTAAAGTGAGGGGAAGGGATATGATGGAAACAATCGAGCTACTGAAATACAAACAAAAGTATCATAATGATCAATGTGATGAATGATGGGCTTCTAGGATTGGAAAATTTTGTAGCCATCTTCGCGATTAAATTTGTTAGTATTTTTTTCAATTTCAAGGGCTTCCCAAATGAGGCAAGAGGAGTAGTAAGGGGCTAAGGCTGTAATTTTAGTTTGGTCAAAGAAAATTAGGTTCTTAGATTTAAAGGAGTGTTCAATGATCGTTTTTTTGGAGATTCAATTGTCGATAGTATCAACTATATGCTCTTTAAGATAGGCTTTGAAGGATCTGCCAGTTTGACCTATGTAATATTTTTCATAGGAGCAAGGAATTTGGTAAACTCCTGGGCCAAGCATTGGGTCAGATTTATATTTGATAGTTCAAAATAGTTGTTTGAGGGTTTAATAGGGTTTGAACAAGGTTTTGATATTCTTCTAAGTCAAAAGTTTTGAGATATGATTGGTAGTTCCATGGATACAAGGAAGGGAGATGAGAGAAAGAGGAGGGGAGGAGGATGAGGATAATGTTGGCTTAGGATTGTTGGCTGAGTGGAAGGGTTGGTTGATTTGAGAGAGAGAGATATATACCCTTGGATAAAAGGTCCTTGGTTAGGTGGGATTTTTTCCCTGAGATGGGTGGAGTGTCCACTCAAAATATTGGACATTTCAAAGCTTCGCAAACAATTTTTATCTAGAAATTTTTTCTAACATTATGACTAATTGTGGTAACCTATATATTCATATTCTTAACCATATATTGTTAGTTTACTTTAATTTCCTAATTCATTGGTAAATATTGATATGAAACCTAAGTCAATACCTTAATAATATACAACTATAGGTTAGCACAATCAAGATCTAAAATTGTAATTAATTTAGTGGTTGTCCCCTCTATTTGACCCTATCTTTTCTCACCCTAGCATTTCTTGATATTTACCTAAATTTGAGTGGTGACTACCCTCTCCTTTATCTTCTTCTTAGTGGTTTGTGTGGTAGGGTGATCTTTGAGTCCTACCCCCATGGTGCATATAGTAGTGTTAATTTGTTCACTTTCTATGTTTTGGCAACTACACTAGGGATTTCTTGTCAACCCTTCCCTCTCTCGATCAAAGGATCCCTATTTTATTTCATTTCTTGACCTTACCCAACATGTAATACCCTTAGTATTAACCCATTGATATTATATTATGTAAATAATTTTTTTTTTACTAGTGTCTAGCCCCATGAGCTAAGCTTAATGACCCCATGATGTAAATGTATTATATATTTAATTCTAGTTTGAATCTCAAAGACGAGGCCCCATTAGAGAATGACTATACTTATTTAGATGATTTCTCGTGTTTGTGTCATGATACATTTCCTAGTGACCATGTGGTTAGACATGACCATATTGGACTCTATACTATATTGGAAAGTATGCAAAAGTGGAAATATTAATATAAGTTAAACCACCAAACAGGTTGCAAAATGAGGTAAATGTTGAAATAATGTAATTGTGAAGAGTATTCTTATTATTATTGTTATTTTATTATTAGGATTAATCCCCATTGTGGATTAATCATGTCGGTAATTGTATTAGGACCAAATCCCCTTTTGCGGATTGGTCATCGGACAATTGTAATAGGCAGAATAAGAAGTCGGCCCCAACAGTTATTATTGAGACCCAGAATTAATTAAAGGTGGGTTTACCCACCCAGAGTGAGAGGTCGGCCCTGCCAATGAAACCCTTTCACACGTGCCAAGTCTTGTATATATAGGGACGCTAGCGCCTCACTTTATCACAAAACTCACTTGCTCATTTTTCTTATGAGGCAAGCTGCAATTACCAGTTAGAGAGAGGAGAAGAAGAGTGGCACATATTTTGGGGAGGACTATCTATATTGGTTTGAGTTATCTCTTGAACATTGTATTGGAAATTTATGATAAGGAAGTTTTTGCTGGGTTTTCTTACCCTAGAGGGTTTCCCAGGATAAATGTTGTGTCTCTTGTGAATGTGTATTTCTCAGTGATCTTGTTCTTATGTTGCTTTTATCTATTGAAATGCAAAGAACTATAATAATGGAATAAACATTAACATAGTATCAGAGCCAACCTGAAGGAAGCATATTTCGCAAGAGGAAAAATGTCACTGTTACTGTACCTAAAAATTAGGGTTTTGCAAAAGTGAATCTTTTAGCTCCCTAACCACCTATAAAGTTGTGCCCTCCCCCAAGGATCATTTTGGAACTTAGAGTGAACCTTTTCAGTGGCTGGATCTCCTAGAAAGTGAAACCCTAGTTTCACAAAAGTACCAGAAGTACCAGAAAACTATTACCAGAAGTACCAAAAGTACCAGAGTACGAGAAGTACCAGAAGCACCGGTCCAGAAATCCATAGATCAGATTTGACGGGGTAAAAATTGGATTTTCTCAGATCCAAGTGTACAAGGATACTCGCCTTAGCCAAGTGCACCTCCTGGTAAGGTCAAAATTTGATTTTAAGCATTTTCAATTTTTGGTCATTTTCATAGCCTCAAGTACAAGATGTCTGCAAGCACAAAGCTTGTTGAGAAACTAGAAGGCATAGAAAACTTATGTGCCTGGAAGTATAGGATCGGTCTGATCCTTGCAGAGAACGACCTAGCAAAATTTATCAAAGAAGAAGTGGAGGAACCTGAAGATGCCATAGATAAAGCGAAGCATCAGAAGGACTCAATCAAGGCTCAAAGAATCATTGTAGATTCAATCAAAGACCACCTGATCCCATATGTATCATTCAAGAAAACTCTGAAGGAAATGTTTGACTCTCTAAGAAAACTATACGAAGGAAAGAACATCAACCGAAAGATGAATCTAAGAACTCAATTGAAGAATACCAAGATGCAAAAAGGAGAAATGATTCAAGAATATTTCTCCCGAATCTCATAAATAAAAGAATAGTTAAAAGTGATTGGAGACACCATCGATGAAGATGAATTCGTAATAATGGCCCTAAATGGTCTCTCAAGACCTTGGGATTCTTTCATCCAGTCGGTATGTGGAAGAAAGGAGAAACTACAATTTGAGAGTCTATGGGAAGAATGCATCCAAGAAGAGACAAGGGTAGCCAACCATGAAGCACTACTAGCAAGGGATGATGATCAAGCCCTAGCTACTCATACAAAAGGAGGAAGGAAGAAACCCTACTTCAAAAGGGAAACTCATAGAGAGCCTCAACAATCAAACAAATTCAACAACCAAGAGTCTCATCTAAGAAATTTTCAGAAGAAAGGACAACGCAAGGGATGCGATATCTCATCTATACAATGCTATCATTGTAATAAGATGGGACAGAAGGTGAATAATTGTCTAGTCAGAAGAGAAGAGTACAAGAGGAATCACAAAAGGCAACATGCTCACATAGCCAAGGATGAAGAACCACCTATGAATATGATTAAGGACCATGTCTTGATCTCATCTCTCTCAGGATTTGTATCACCTGGAGAGGACACATGGTTCATTGATAGCGGTGCATTAAAACATATGACGGGTAAGAAAAATACTCTCTCTTGTATTTTAGAAAATAAGTTTTCTCAGAAAGTAACTCTTGGAGATGATTATCAATATCCCATCAAGGGAATAGGAGAATCGAACTACAAGATAGATTTAGAAAACTCAATAACAATGAAGGACGTACTCTACGTACCGGGCTTAAAGAAGAACTTACTCTCCATATCATCCCTAGACAAGAAAGGCTATAGAGTTGCCTTCATATATGGAGAAGTTCTTATGTGGGCTAAAGGAGAAACCTTAAATGAAGCAATCGTCATCGAAATTGAAGAAAATGGCTTATATAAGTTGAAGGGTCACCCAGAAACTGCCATGACCCATACCATTGAAAACTCATGTGAACTTTGGCATGGAATATTGGCCCACATCAACTACAAGGCACTACCATACATATGCAAAGTTGTCATAGGTTTACCAGAACTCAAGGTCGATCAAGAAGGCATATGCAAAGGATGTGCACAAGGGAAGAACATCAAGAACCCTTTTCCAAAGAGGGACAACAAAGCAGAAGGAGTATTGGAACTCATTCATTCATACATGTGTGGTCCAATGCCATCATCCTCCATTAGTGGGTATGTATACTATGTGTCATTTATTGATGACTATTCTCGTAAGACCTGGATATATTTCTTAAAATCTAAAGATGAAGTATTCAGTAAATTCAAGGAATTCAAAGCCTTGATAGAGAATCTTTCTAAAAGAAAGATTAAGATACTCAGGTCAGATAATGGAGGAGAATACACCTCAAAGGAGTTCGTAAACTTCTGCAGAGATGTTGGGATCAAGAGGGAACTCACTACTCCCTATAATCCCCAACAAAACAGTGTAGCTGAAAGGAAGAACAAAAAAATTATGGAAGCTATAAAGACCATGATTCATGATCAAGATCTTCCTATGTGCTTATGGGCAAAAGCAACAATGGAAGTTGTTTATGTGCAGAACCGATTATCCCATAGATCACTTGGGTTCAAGACCCCTGAAGAGATGTTTACCAGAAATAAGCCAGAGGTAAGCCATCTCAAAATATTTGGCTGTCTAGTGTTTATTCATATACCGAAAGAGAAAATAAACAAGTTGGAACCCTCCGGAAAGAAGGGAATATTTGTGGGATACTATGAGGTATCCAAGGACTTCAGAATCTACATACCTGGTCACCACCATATTGAGATCAACAGGGACGTGACCTTTGATGAAGAAGCAACACTTAAGAAATCAAGAAGATGCCAACTTGAAGAAATGTATGAAGAGGAACCTGTAAATCCCAGGACTACAGAATCTGTGAGGGAAGTTCCCAGATCTACAAAACCTGTAAGGGAAGTCGTAGCTTCCCCTAATGAGGATATTCCTGAAGACCATGACATAAAATAAGTTCAAGAACCTCCTCAAATGACCTTATCCCATAAAAGAAAGCTTGTTTGGGTAATAGAGCTTATTCAAGATGGAGAGAAGTATGGTGTTCCAGAAGGAACCACGAGACAGGTGAAAAGACCAAAGCCATTCTCTAGTTACACGGCTTTGATGTGCAATCTACTTGATGAAGAACCTACATGCTTTGAAGAGGCCATTCAAAAGAAGGAATGGGCAGATTCCATGAAAGAGGAATACCAATTCATAATAAAGAATGATGTATGGGAAATAGTTCCCAGACCAAAAAGTAAGGATGTGGTATCATCAAAATGGCTCTTCAAAATAAAACATGTTGATGATGGAAGTATTGAGAAATATAAAGTAAGATTTGTCGCTCATGGCTTTTCCCAGAAGGAAGGCATTGACTATGAAGAGACATTTGCTCCTATGGCTAGATACACTTTGATCAGAACCATTATTGCTCTTGTTTCCAAGATGAAATGGAAGCTGCACCAGATGGATGTGAAGATACATTTCCTGAATGGTGTTATAGAAGAGGAAGTGTATATAGAGAAACCCCAAGGATTTGAGGTTGAAGACAAGAAGTCTCATGTCTGCTGATTGAAAAAATCCTTATATGGATTGAAGCAAGCTCCCAGAGCTTGGTATGGCCATATAGACAGTTTCTTGACGAGCTTAGGATTTACCACGAGTAAAGCAGACTCAAATCTCTACTTCAAAATTATGGATAATGAACTAGTAATCTTACTACTGTATGTGGATGAATTATTCTTAACTGGAGAAGAAAAGCTCATCGCTGAATGTAAACAGAGACTTGCTGTAGAATTTGAAATGAAGGACCTTGTTCTAATGCATTACTTCTTAGGCCTTGAGGTATGACAGAGTCCAGAAATAATCTTCCTTAACCAAGGGAAGTACACGGTCGAAATCTTAAAGAGATTCGACATGCTAGAATGTAAGCCCATGAATACACCCATGGAAGCGAAGTTGAAGTTGTTGGTCGATACTTCGTCAGACTTGATAGATGCCACATTGTACAGACAGATTATTGGATCGCTGATGTACCTAACGAACACCAAACCAAACATCTTTTTTGCAGTGAACACCTTGAGTTAGTTTCTGGTAGAGCCCAGACGTGTTCACCTAGTGGTTGAAAAACATGTGATGAGGTACCTTAAAGGTACAATGGATTATGGTCTCAGCTATTATGGAGATCATGACTTCACATTGAGTGGATATACTGATGCAGATTGGGCAGGAAGAATTGCTGACAGAAAAAGAACTTTCGGATGTTGTTTCAGTTTGGGATCAGCCATGATCTCGTGGCAGAGTAGGAAGCAATCTAGTATTGCTCTCAGCACAGTAGAAGCAGAGTACATTGCCACATGTTCTGCTAGCTACGAAGATATATGGCTTCGAAAGTTGTTGACTGGCCTATTTGACTTGGAGATGAGAGAAACCATGATTCTATGTGACAACCAGAGCTGCATAAAGATGACAAAGAATCCTGTATTCCACGATAGGTTGAAGCACATAGAAATCCGCTATCATTTCATCCGTGACATGGTACAGAGAGGAGCCTTGAAGCTCCAGTACATTAGCATAGATGAACAGGTTGCTAACGTGTTGACCAAACCTCTATCTCATGTAAAGTTTGAACACTTTCGAGATAATCTTGGTATAGTCCGAAAGGACCCTCCCTGAAAGGGGGAGTATACATTTATTCCTTGCTTCTGACCTCGATGTTAGATGTAAAGCAAGATGAGTCATTGCTTCTGACCTCACTGTTAGACGTAAATCATGACACTGTGTGTTCCTTTCTTTTGACCTTGTTGTTAGACGTAAAGCAAGATGAGGCATTGCTTCTGACCTCGTTGTTAGACGTAAAGCATGACGTTATGTGTTCCTTGCTTCTGACCTCGTTGTTAGATGTAAAGCAAGATGAGTCATTGCTTCCGACCTCGTTGTTAAACGTAAAGCATGACGATGTGTGATTCCTTGCTTCTGACCTCGTTGTTAGACGTAAAGCAAGATGATTCCTCGCTTCTGACCTCGTTGTTAGACGTAAAGCGAGATGTTGATGTGTTCCTTGATTTTGACCTCATTGTTAGACATAAAACAAGATGATTCCTTGCTTATGACCTAGTTGTTAGACGTAAAGCGAGATGATGATGTGTTCCTTGCTTCTGACCTAGTTGTTAGATGTAAAGCAAGATGATTCCTTTCTTCTAACCTCGTTGTTAGACGTAAAGAAAGATGTGACTGACACTGAGCTACAAGCTTAACTGCTATGACATTGAGCCAGTGTAGTACTGTGATGTGCCAACCTAGTGTTGTGATGAGGTATCATTTTTTACTGATACATTTTGATGCAGATGATGATGGCATTCTTTCGAGAATGATGATGTTGCCGATGAAGAAAACTTCCGATGTCTCATAAATATGCTAGCCAATGTTTCAAGATGATATTGACGATACTGTCCTCCTGATGCCACTGATGATGAAGACCTCTCTCGCCTGATGTTGTTGAAGAAGACCCTTCTTGTTAAGGGGGAGTGTTGAAATAATGTAACTGCGAAGAGTATTCTTATTATTATTGTTATTTTATTATTAGGATTAATCCTCATTGTGGATTAATCATGTCAGTAATTGTATTAGGACCAAATCCCCTTTTGCGGATTGGTCATCGGACAATTGTAATAGGCAGAATAAGAAGTCGGCCCCAATAATTATTATTGAGACCTAGAATTAATTAAAGGTGGGTTTACCCACCTAGAGTGAGAGGTCGGCCCTGCCAGTGAAACCCTTTCACACGTGCCAAGTCTTGTATATATAGGGAGGCTAGCACCTCACTTTATCACAAAACTCACTTGCTCATTTTTCTTATGAGGCAAGTTGCAATTACCAGTTAGAGAGAGGAGAAGAAGAGTGGCGCATCTTTTGGGAAGGACTATCTGTATTGGTTTGAGTTATCTCTTGAACATTGTATTGGCAATTTATGATAAGGAAGTTTTTGCTGGGTTTTCTTCCCCTAGAGGGTTTCCTAGGATAAATGTTGTGTCTCTTGTAAATGTGTATTTCTCAGTGATCTTGTTCTTATGTTTCTCTTATCTATTGAAATGCAAAGAACTATAATAATGGCATAAACATTAACAGTAAAGAGGAGATGGAAAAGGGGTATGGGATAATAACCTTTATCCTAAGTTGACTCATGTTTATATTTTAATCTTGGCACATTTTTCTATTTTGTGTGATGTGTTATTACCTAAATCCATTTTCACTTGAAGGTAACATGTGGTCTATCCATGTAAGTATAGTATATCATTCAAGACTTTGGTTTAGGAATTTGTTTTCCAGTCAAGGTTACTTCATTCATTGTCTTTCTTACATTTTTTCCTCTTGTTCATTTTTCCTTATCATTTTACCTTCACCTCTCTTGATAATGTTCATCTCATATAGTTTCCATGGCCTCCTTTCCCACAACTTGCATGATAATCTTGTGAGCATGAGGCTAGTGGAATGTGGTAATAAAAAGGGATCTATTATTAATGAGAGAAGAAATGGGTTATATTTGAGAGAGAAATGATGGACGTTGAATATGTGTATGAGGTTGGGAAATGCTAGTAATGTGCAAATTTTGTGTAGGTTCTAGGAATCAATCATAGTCAAGCCAAGAGTACCATTCAAGGAAATCAAAGAAAAATTAACATATTCATAGTTCCATTGCATACATTCAAGCAGTCACTCAATAGAGTCATTGAAAATTCAATCCTCAATCTAATATCTTAAGGAAACAATTTTATTACGGCCTTGTTATGGTAAATTAATGTAATTGTCTCTTAATAATAGTTTGTGTAATCATTTAAGAAAACAATAATAAATTAAGAATAACTCCTTTTCCACTAGTTTCATTTAAGTATATAATAAACAAATATATATGAGACAATGGAAGCTTAGATAATTAGTATTCACTTATCTATAATGCTTGTACTAGTCCCATTCTTGGTAAAAACCAACTTTATATATATGGATTAGACCAACCCATTGGGAAAACACAGTTCTTGAGTGATTCTTCTTCCCACCAATCTTACAAATATTATTTGCATCAATCTTACAACTAATTTTTTTTATATTACCCCATGTAAGGGGCCTAATTTGGTTCACTCACTTTTACTTAAGAGTCTTCCCGAACTCTAATAAACAAAAAGACCAAAAAATTAGATTGATAAGTCATGGACCGTATATTAACCACCAAAAAAGTCTACCTTGGATTTGGTATCTCCAGCCATATTTACAACTACCACCTAAACTAAATTAATATTTGGTGAAAGAATAGGGAGCATACAACCTATCCAATCTTAATACTTCACTTAAACTCAAGTAAGGGTCTCACACCAAAAATAACACAAAACAAGACAGGTTGCAGAGCAACAAGACCATTCCAAGAAGGTAGAGGAGATTGTTGTTTAGATTTGTGACAATATAACTACGCAACTATAGACAATGCCCGGTCATAGCATCTTCACTTTTAATTTATATTGTTAAAGGATTGCTCTCTCATTTTCATGGATGGTAAACTTGAGACCAGGGCTTTCTGCTTGTAGTTCACTAGTGTTTTAAAAGCTTCCTACAGGAAGGCGACAAGAGCTAAGAAAACAACTTGGCATTTGAAACCACGGGGGGTGGGGAACAAAGCGATGTAACATAGCCAATTGAACTGTAGCCCAACGAGAAACACAGTACCATACGAGGTGGCATCAATGGAGAGAAAATATCCACTTAGACCTCCTCCAAGCAGATGTTGAAGCCATGAATAACAATTTCATAGCCCTAATACAATTTCCCTGCATGTCCTTACCTGTCTGAGCTCAGGTAAGTTAGAACCTAGTTATTTAGAATTGGCTATTGTATTGACTACGGAGGACAAAGTAATCATAATGTGAATAATATCTAAGCTATGTTATGTGAGGGGCTATCAGATATTTTGGAATTAATTGGCTTGGTTACTCCATAAATAAAGATTTCTTATTGTTCCTCAATGACTTAGAGCTTCCTTGTGTTTCCTGCACAAGAAGTGGTTCTGGTGGATCCAAAAATGTTTTGAAACAGGCATCTAAGAAGGAAAAGTTTAGTTTTTGGGGTTCCAAAATCTTTTGATTCATGTGGGTCCTGAATTCTCTTTTGTGTATAGGAAACTCACTATGGCGCATGACAACAAACTTTTGTTGAAGTTTGAACTCCAGGAGACTACAACACGTACACTCCAAACTTCTAAGGGAATTTTAAAATGACTTTCTAGGCACCATGCTCCATGCAAAAATTAGACGTGTTAATATAATTCCTTTCCTCGCGTCGTCCTCCATGCACAAACTGGACATGTGCGAAATTACTTTCCACCTATTCCAACGAGCAGGGTTGGAGCAAGCCAGATATTAGCATTGCGCTAGATATTTATTGGGATGGTCATCATCCTGAGCTGATTGGTCTAGTACCTTGCCTCGCATTGTCAAGTGATAATCAAAAGAGCATGTGCACAGTGAATTGGCTTCAGTAGTGGCGGTAGGATTGCAACGGGAAAGAAGACCTCTGAATCTTGAGTTCATTTACTAGTTGTTTGCTAAGTGAAATGGGTCAATTAAGCACTGGAGTTAAAGGGAAAGGAAAAGAGGAGGGATTCTCTTAATTGTTTGATAAATTCTTCAGGTACGCGAAAGCGAGCTCAGTATTTAGATATGACAATGAGATCTCAGGAGAGACCCATGAAATAGATTCACCGAGAAGAAAAAAGTATTATGAGAGGGAACAAGAGATGGAAACGAGATTCAGAGGTCGAAACTTGGAGGGGAAATGATTAGGATCTCGCAACAGTGAGTGGAACACCAGAATGAAAAGGATCCATGTCTTTGCAAAGATGAGATTGAGCCATTTCCATACATTTCACGGCCTGCAAAGGCGTTGGTGTTAAGTCATTTATCTCGAAGATAATGAACTGGTAATTCCTACCACAATATAAGATGAGGAAATCCCTTTAGATGATATCGCTCTCAGCACCGTCCCTCCTAACAATAGTCTTTCTAATGTGCATCACCTATTCTGCCAAATCCTCTTGTAGTGAAGAATAAGGTTCATGCATAATGTGATCTGACCAATGACATAAGCGCTACCTCTATACCAGTTCCAGGTGAGCTCTATCAGCTACTTTCTAAGGAGAAAGGAAACTCTGGAGTTGCACATATTAGAGAATATCGAGACAAGCAACAATGAGAGCATAGGGACAAGAAACACCAATACTAGAGAATTTCTTGAAACTCAACCATAGCATCCGGACAAGCAGCACTAGTAGTACATAAATCAAAAGTAATAGTAAGTAATCCATGAAATTAAAAAAATAGATTTCTACACAGATTTACAAGAAACTAATAATATTGTGACATATTCATTTGTTGCAGGTCTCAAGGTCTTTGTCTCTTTATCTGCTCTAGGTCTCAAAGTCTTTGTCTTCCTGTGTTCTCACAACATCATCGAGTTGAACAAAATATTTCGGTAAGAAAGATTTTGAGACTCTATTTTCTGCTAAGTTGTGTGATTGCACCTTCATCTTGTGCCTCAGGATTTGGCTTGTGCCTAGGATTCTTCTGGCCATGCCACCTTTTGCTTGTTCCTCCATCGAGAATGTCTCCATGGATTAGAGGAAATGAAAGAAGAATGTATCCACTAGCTTGCAGGCATAATTAGAGTGATCGGATGTCCCCATGGATCAAAGGAAATGAAAGAAGAATGTCTCTACTGTATTGCGGAGAGAATTATTGTATTGCATCAAAGGAAATGAAAGAAGAATGTCTCTACTGTATTGCGGAGAGAATTATTGTATTGCAGGAAGAATTATAGCAATCGGTTGGGGCTACTGTCTAAGCACATATAGAGGAGAGGAAGGAGAGGTTGGGGCTAATGTCTAAAGACGCTTTGCATAGCTATGAATTAACAAGTGTAGGGAGTATGTGTCAATGTGAATGAACAAGAATTGTATGCCCAAGCCATGCGATTTCATTGAAGAACAAGGAACCTAAGGTGGGCGTTAATTTGTGACCAATAGTATCAGCAACACCACGATTGTATGCACAGCCATGACCGTTAGCGCGTCATGGCTTCTCACGCCTAATCTCTAGAGTCTCGTAAACATTGCCATGAGTGCTGCCCACTCTGTTGTTTGAGGATCTCACCACCAGACCACTCACACTCCCGTAGACGTGGACGAGGGAGGTTGCTGACAGTTTTCCAATTTTGCCAGTGACGATATATCGCCAATAGAATCCAGAAATTTTCCCTCAGATTACATCGAGCAAGCGATCTACAACTCTGCAAGATTTCCTTAAAATACAAAACAACTTGTTTACTAGCTTGTGCAGAACCGAAGTAATTTTCCTGTTGTACTTATGCTTTGATTAGTACTTATTCTTAAGAATAAGTATTAATTAAGTATTAATTGTGTAATGATAATTTTGTCAATTGAATATAGCTTGGATGGTTGATGAATGATTGTTATTCTTCGAGCTTGGATTCAATTCTCATAATAATATGAATAAAACTCAAAATAAACTTATTGTAATGACTTCGAACTTATATGTATTAAAAAATGATCTTTAAATCAAAATTGAATAATTAAATTCTTTAGATTCTATGTAATAAATCAAAATACTTTATTTATTATAAATTTAATAACAATTTCATATAAATTTATCATGATATTATTTAATTATAATAATAATATATATTTATATATAATAATATATATTATTTAATTATAATAATATAAAATTTATATATAATAAAATAATATTTTTAAATTTTTTATTTAACTTTAAATTAAACTAAATAATTCAACTTCAACCAATTTTTTATTTAATTTGAAATATTTTTATATTAATTACTCAAACCAATCCAAAACTTGAATGGTCAGGGAAACTTCAATAAATAAGAATGCATACATTTAGTAAGGTCTATTTCAGATAGGGATTTAAAAATATGGTTACATAATAATTTCCATCTAATTAACATTTAAATAGTGAATTAAATATCCTAATTTATAAGGACAACATTGAAGAGTTAGATATCATATTTTTGTCTTAGTTTTTAAACAAGGAACTCAAAATTAACATTAAAGATTTAGATATCATGTTTTTGCCATAGTTTTTAAACAAGGAACCCAACATTGTCTTGTTCACCTATTAACTTGGATATTGTCACCTAGACATTGACTTGGACTAGCATTGAATAAATTAAATAATTAAATATTTCAATGACTTAGTTCACTAAAAATAAATTAAATAATTTAATATTTTTAGGTAAATTATAACCAAGAGTATAAGATTACAGAATGTTACCACAAATGCAAACAAAAGTATTTCACCCACGAAGGACCTCTTAAGGTTTATTTTTTAACTATGGGATTATGCATTCATAAGCAAAATATAACCATCGATATCCATAGAAAGATAGAGTTGTGACAGTGAGTTCATTCCATCATCATTAGAGCATAAAAGTTGTGAACAATATATCTTGGCACAACAATGTTTTAAAACATGGCAAGCTCAGATATCATGAGAGTATGAGCATTCAAGCCATGTTTACCATGATATGCTCAAAACAAATTACAACCAATAAGGTCATTGATCATATAATAATATTCATACTGTAACACCACATGATTCTCAAGGACATTTTATATGAGGTGTTAGAACACTTTATAAAATTTCAAATAAAATTAGACTTTGATTTCTTTTTGTTTTTTATCCTTTAAAAATAAAATACAAAAAACTTAGAAATATCGTTCTTTTTTAGAATAAAAGATATGATCGTTATATCTTGACAGGGCGCAACATTTTTCATCCTTTAAAAAGTTTTTGTCATCGAGATCGAAGGCTCTCGTGATTTCAGAGTGCTAAAGTTGTGCGAGTTTAAAAAAAAAAAAGCTACAAAGTCATTTCGGGACTTCAGGACTTCACTATTCAGGAATTTCAAACTCAAGATGTTTAAAGATATAAAAACCCTGACGTTGAAAAGCTTCGAAGTCCTAGAGATACGTTCCCGCAAAAATATTTTTATAGATCTGCTGATGAGTCACATACCACTTGTCAAAAAAAAATTATTTGTGCTGACACATGGCACACCTTTTTGACATTTTTGTCAGATCATTAGCACGTTTTTAGGTAACATGTGTCACTCACCTTTTTATGAAACGTCATCAAAAGTGACGTCATCACTGCCACATCACTATGGGAGATTCTTCTTCAAGAGATAAATCAAAGAACAAATTCAAAAAAGCGTCGAACCGTTGAAGTGCCAAAGCATTCGTGATCATGATAATAAAACACTAAAGATAAGTGAATTAAGCAAGTTTAATTAGCAATGATTAACGATAAGTAATCACTCTATGAATTCGGCCTTCGAGAGATATCCATTATTTTTCATTCAAAACTCTCGAATGTCGAACTGCCAAAGTACTCACCGCACATACAACCTCACGAACTCCCAGAGCTCCGAAGTTTCAGAGTCCCGAAGTACTTAAAATGGTTTGATTATTTTCTTTGCAAATTCGGCCTTCGGGAGATATACATTGTGTTGCTTTCAAAACTCTCGAATGTCGAAAACCCAGAGTACTTAAAACTAAAAAGAGACTTTAAACCATGATTAATTAAAATGAAAAAATAATTAATGCTTGATTAACTGCTCCGTAAATTCGGCCTTCGAGAAATATCCATTGTTTTTCACTCAAAACTCTTGAATGTCGAATTGTCAAAGTACACTATCTTAATCATGATCATTAATAATACGTCCAATTGGCTAGGATCAAAGATTGGGAAAAGTGTTGCGACCACCAGGTAATAAATTTGATAGATTTCAAAATGAATACTCTGTCAATAGATTAATGCGATGATATCTAAACGTTATTTTTTCTATAAATATAGGTACTTTAAACTCCAAAGTGTTTTATGCCATTAGAATCTGAGATTTTTGCTTTCAGCATTTTTTATCTCACAGGTTTTACTGTTCACAAGAAATTTATTATCAACTTTTGAAAATCATGGTGCCACGTAAAGCAAGAATGAAGCAGGATCCATCGGTTGAGGAATCGAACCCAAACACATATATACTTTCAAACACAACTGCTTGAGTGAAAAACACCATTAAAACTTGGAAGCAGGTTTACGACATTCTGGAGCAGGAAATTTGTCTCTGTTTCGATGATTCGGCGGAAGAAGAAGATGATACATTTTCAGCTAAGTTAAGCCATGTGGCTAATTCTGAACTACATAGAGTTTTTTCTCGACCAAAAGTAATGTCGTATACCGATATGATAATATGGTCCTTAGAACATGTGGATATCCCAACGAGAACCATATGCAATCACCAAAAGACCATCGTCGACTCTTTTCGACCTAAGGACATTCAAGTAATGTACAAATTAACTCCTAACCACAAACATACTTACAATGCATAATTTATAATGAGGTTTGAGGATGAGGAATGTACTAAATATGACAGAACTATCCGTGATATAGTAAAAACCTGGTGGGGAAATCCAAATAAGTTCAAAACTGATACCCATGGTATATATTATACAACCCCTTGTGATGCTCATACCTTGTACATTGCCATGATGCTCTATAGAATGTTTGGTAAGAAAAATCCTGCGCATTTTACCATAGAATCGGTTACCACAATTCATGAGGTTGTTGAGGGATATATTTTTGATTGGGTAAAAATGTTGTCAGATAAATTCGCGAAGAAAATTGGGGAATACAAAGCTCAGAAGTCGAAAGCAGAACATGCTCCTTTTTACATGTCTGCATATATTATGGATGCAATTTGTTTTAGTAGCCCATTTCCTCTTATGAATTGGAGTTGGACTCCGACTGTCACTGAGCCCATAAATTTTTATTATGCTAATTTATGGTAGGAAAATTCAAAGGACTCCTTTTATGCAATTTTTCATAACATGGTCATTCCAATCCATGATGCTATCTATGGTCACCCTCCCCCTTGAATTTCAGAAAAAATAATGGGAAATTTAGGTGCTATCACAGATTTGTATATTGAGGAAAACTTCTCCTACATCAAAGTGTTCGGATGCTATATATCTCCTCATGATATTCCTAGATTCTTACCAGATAGACTAGGTTGTAGAGAAATAACGCATCAAACAGTTTCAGGAGGGATAAAAAAAGAGCTGAAGGCAACACAAAAAATATTTTGGCCAACTTTTCCCATACAGGTTGGTGTATTTTCATTATCTGATTTTGGACATGCTAAGGTCGAATATTATGCCTTAGAAGATATCAAATTGGTTGGCATTGAGTGCAAAATGCATGATACACATAGGGTGGTTGAAAATCATTTAGCTCAATTCAATATGAAAAAATACATTCATGAAGATTCACCCTATGATGAAGTTTTTAGAGGAGTAATAACTTATGATGAAGTTGTAATCATATTTCAAAATTTACCTCAAGACCAATAGTTAGGTTTCCTCATCTTTCAGAAGAAAATAAGGAACAGTCTAACTAAAGTATTGCAGGGAGAACAAAGACTTAACCCAACTTCGAAGGTGATAGAATCAACAGAGCCCAAAAAACATAGCCTGCCCCTTCCGATTGTTCATCTCAAACACGGGTCATTGTGTTGGCCCATTCAATAAATCTTCAATGCTTAATCGCTCATTGATGTATCCACCATGTTCACACTTCTATGTGTGAAATTACTATTCTTTAATGCTAACAATGCATCGTGCAACAACCGTCGAAATTGTCATTAATGAGCGAAGGTCTCGAGGATATCTCCCATCCACACGGATTGGACCAATATTTGCGCAACGTTATATTACCCCTTCCAAATTTTCATTTCAATCGTTTTCTGGAGAAAACAAACATTCTTGTAAACTTATGGTAGCATGTTGACAATATTTTTGTGGAGATACAGTAAATATCTTCATATGTCAGGACCATAACTTCCAGTGGTCCATGGCATATTTTACTATTCATCCCGTTCCGCCCAGAACAAAGTGATTTGGACCTATGGAATTGCTCGTGCAAGTTGCGTCCCTAAAGTTTTTGACTGTAAGGATGTGGTCTCTTGGTGCACCGAAAAATATATTTCAATCTAAATAATTATTCCACTGCGTGACCATTCTCCCGTTTCTTTGTCACCTCAGGTCTTTCGCAAGATGTTAAAATTTTCGGAGCCAACATTGACCTTCAAAGGACAAGACTGGAAGCAGTTCCTAGAAAAACATGATAACAGGTTTGACATCTTAGCTGAGTTCCTCGAAGACTCGACAACAGTTCCTGAAGATATCACAAAGTTGCAGGTAAGTTTCTTTAGAAATCCATTCCGGGAAATTTCTTGGTTGTTTACAAGAATAACGAGACATGCATCCACGACAAGCATTTCCTATATAGTTATTTAAATTTTTTACTTCGCAGTCAAGGAACAATTCATTTTCGATTTGGGGAAGCTAATTTCCATTGAAATATGTTCCCATTTGTCATGATTCAAAGAATCAAATAAATTTTATATGTCATCCTACTTGATTTTCGCAATAGTGCATTGTTGTCTGTTTCCAAAACTGTCTGTTTCCAATAAAATAAACTATGGATTCAACCCAGTAACATTTTGGTACTAGGCCTTGTGAAGGCACAAAGCCTCCCATTGTTTTTATGAAGCTTTTAATGACTTTGTCTCAGTTTTCAAAGATTTATTGTTAGGGAAGGATGCTCCCCGGATGTCTATCCAGGAAACCAAGTTTTTGAACAGGAAGGGCACACTTGAACAAAAGGAAAATCACAGTGTACTAATGGTCTTTGGCTCCAAGGAAAAACACGATTTCCTTCCATGCCACTTCATGAACAAGATGTTTGTTACAGAAATAACAAGGCAATACAACCACTGGTTTCATTTTTTCCATGACAAAAAAAAAAAAAGTTCATTCCTCTACCCTAGAAAGTCGGGGACTTTGTGTGAAAAAACGTCAACAAGATTGATGAATTCACAGGCCATTTCAAGGACTTGAACCTAACATATGCTGAAAGGCTAAAAGGGTTTGACCCTAATGGAATTTTTCGAGAACATTTACTAGAAGTTGGCTTCAACAGCTCTTTTATCTATAGACTCCTAACCAAAGACAGGGACAGTGATGACAACAATCCTTCTTCTGGCGATTGCGATGTAGAGACATTGCAAAGTGTGACTGAATTGTACATACAACATGGAAATGTATTCGGTGAGAAGAGTGCCCAGTCCCCCACCAACACTCCCAAGAGAACGATATCACAAATCATCGCTTCAATGACCCACCCCAGTCAGAAAGAAACCCAAAAATATTCAAATAAAGGAGGAGACAAGAACCCTCCTCACACAAAAAATGATAGTTCTCACAAAGTTCCACTATCGAAGAAGAGAAAAAACATTGTAGGGTAGGCAGACGAACCCAAAATTGAAAGTGAACAGCTGCAAATTGAAATTGAAACTGAGCACATGCACAAAGTTGGTCCGTCCGCAATGGAAATAGCTGAGATCGAAATTTTTGACGAAGATGAATCCTTCGTATTCCAGAGCATTTTTTTTGACAGCCAATCTAAAAATATGGTCATTGAAAAGAGAGATGTAACAAATAGGAAAGGAAAATCTTGCACAGAGATTAACTTTAGGAAATTGCGACTGTCCCAAATCTCCCTATTTCACTGCATGACTGGTGATGCTCTTGATGATTCCATTGGAGGAATTGAAGCGGATAATGCCAGACTGCATCAAGGAATTTGAGAAGGCTTTCATTATTGCCCTAGAGTTTTCCAGTCCTTTAGAAAAAAACATGCCTGCTACCCCTGCAGCCAAAATAAAATTATCCTCCACCCTCCTCGCATCGTGTAGAGCCCTTGTAGAGAATAACATCAAGAAAAGAATGAAACTAGTTACTGAAGCCTAGGAAACATCACAAAATATAGCTTCCTTCAGAAAGAGGGAAAATGATTTGCATGAACATTTGCAGGCGAATTTAAAAAATGATCAACGTTTTTGTGAACAAGTGTTGACCCCTTTTTCCAACCATGCCATCAACAACTCGTATATGAAAATAAGACAAGATAATCCCCCCTCCCCAAAGAAGACCAAACAATTAAAAGAATGTTGGCAAAAGAAAGTTAAGAACCTAGAGCTCATTGTCGAATCATGTAAACAAGCCATATTAGAAAATGAAGAATTATTCAGAAACCTGATCCAAATAGACTTAGTCGGAAGTACCAAGGCGGTTGAAGACCCAAACTTAATTCTCAAATCCTTGTCAATGACCAAAGAATCCTTCGATGAACAACTTGATATTTTAAGGGGGTTGTCTTTTGAAAAGTTTTATGAAATCCTTGAATATCATGTAGATAAGCTCGAGAGCCGGGTACTGTACTATTAGACACATAATGAAGAAAATGAACATAGTCTGCATAGTATTTATATGGATCTAAGGAAATTAGAAAATGAGATTTTCGACATATAAATCTAGGATGAAATCAATGTGGCCCCCATGAGAAGCTACATTGAAGAATGGTTCCAACAGAGAATCGACAACCTCATCGAGGAAGGGAAACAGTCGGTTGACACGATTCTAGTGACCGTCGATGACAACAACAAAAATGCATCGGATTCATAGTAAGACTATACTGATGTTAGCTTGTTTTCTTTATCAATCCAGTTATTCTTCCTCTTTAAATAGAAATCTCTAACCAAACACTCATACCTTCCAATTTCTTTTTTTTAGGTCTTCCTCTCTACCATCGCACACTTCTTCTTTCTACAGTCCTAATTCTTGTACTTATTTATTTTTATGGTCCGCAATAGCCCTAATCCCATTCTATATGAAAAACGTATTTAAATTTCCAGAAATATGGAAAATATTCTAGAAATATGTAACAAACATTATTAATTCTTGATAAATTTCAAAGAAAACTAATTCAGGAATGCTAAATTGTTTGTGTCCGGGAACCTTTGTTGCAAGAAATTATTAGTATTCTATTGTATTTGAATGTTTAATGTGTATATGGAACAAATTCCATATTTTTGATAGATTTCAAAGAAAACAAGAACCTTTGTTGCAACACATTATTAATATTCTATTGTGCTTGAATGTTTAATGTGTATGCTTCAGAAATATGGAACATATTCCAAATGCTAAATTTTTTGTGTCTACAAACCTTTGTTTAACATTCTATGTATTTGAATGTTTATTGTCTATGCTTCATGGTCCTTTTTCCCAGGAACCTTTATTGCAAATCATTTAGACATAAGTTTTCGAAGTACCATGTTTAAACTATACAAACCCCAGGAAACACCCCAAGAAAAAACTACCTCGTTCGCATATTAACTTGGGGGGTCATATACAAGCCAAATGTCTTGTGGCTGGCCAGTGACACACTGAAAAAAATTCATCCTTTGCATGGATACCACATGTACTTCAACTTTCTTCCCACATGTCTGTACTCGGTCCCACCGTAGCAGTGCATTTATTCCCATTCCAACCTAGCAGGGACTACGCTGCCATGCAACACTTGTTTAGTATGAGATTGGGAACTATAACTTTGATTCAGGTATGGAATTTTATTAGTTTTTGTATTTGCATTTATGTAGTTGTATAGTTAATGGTTATGAAGGAGGCCAATACAAGGTTTTTTATTTGTAAATTTTGGAGTTTGTAGTTATCAATTGTGTTTTAAGATATGTTTTTGATCAAGAACATTTTTAGTGATATATTTTTGTTTAAAGTGAGCATGGTTTATTGTTTGGATACTAATTCCTTTATTGTTGACATAATTTTTTTAGGATATTTCATATGGATCATTCTCTCTTTTCAAGTAGATTATTATGTGTGTTGGATGAACATTCCTAATATGTAATTTTATTTTATTTTTGTTAATTTGTGCGGGACCTGTTGGCTACGCGATTAACTTGTGGCTTGAGAGACTGCGACTCAGGGGCATCTAAGCCGTCAAAATCACCCGGGGATCGCACCCGGCCTAAGCCACACCAACCCTTAACATGGTTGGATTTTTTGTCCCCGCAGGTTTCGAACCGGTGACTTTAACATCACAGAGTGGCTTAACAACACACTCCGTCACCGACTATCCTACACCTCGGGGACTTCCTAATATGTAATTTTGATTAGGAGGTATAAAGGAATATTATTGATTCACAGATAATCCATGTGATTATAGGTATGAATTCCATACACTAGTATTCAAATTTGTATATACATTGAGGATATGATGTATAGTTTACTCTTGTTACATGTTCATACATGACCCACCTGATGATGACATGATACTTCTATAAATGAATATTTTGTGATGTCTCTCCTTCTTTGGAGCCCCCGTTACCTTATCCTAGATGTATGACTTCTTAAGGATGTTTATTTCTTTGGTATAGTCCTCTATTATATTCCCTCACTTTGTTGTTGGCCCTTGGTCACTTGTTTGACTCATTTTGATCCCTCAGGGAACTCATTTTGGGTATTTTATACATTTATGGGTTGTTTCTGGGGAACAAACCTCTAATTCGGTCCATAGTTACTTACGATGCCTCATTTTGGGTCCATGATGGCCCTTGAATCCATTTGGATTTATATTTATGGGGATAAAGTGAATCAAAACCATTTTTCATTATTGGTCTCATGGTGAAAAATGTATCATGTGTTGGTAAAGAGGGTACAATGCTTGTGTTCCATGGATAGAAAAATAAGGCCTAAAAACCTATGGAATAAAGTCAAACTACAAGATACAATTTTTTCCTATGACTTGGTCCCTTCAATGGCTAACATAATGTACACCTACACCTTAAGGTTATTCACTTGAATATTTATAGCTTTATATTCCTCTTTATAATTTTTCTTTGATTCTCCTAAAAAAATTGTCTTTGAAACCCTATATTGCATGTACACACTTTGATTTACAATACATTTTGATATATATTCTTTCACCTCTCCCATGCTCTTGGGTTGCTTGCACCTATCATCTCCAACACCTCTATAGGGATATATTAAGATTATCTTAGCTCCAATTTTGTAGTCCTTTTTATTCGTCCTATGTCATCTTCATTCACATTGTTCCACTCATATGTTAGATGACTCAACGCTACAACCTCAAGGGAGATTCTATCATAGCTAAGGAAAGAGAAGTATCATCTCCTTTGATGGAATTTAGGTCTATCCACTTAGAATTTTCATTGATTTATCTTTGGTGGTATATTTTCACACATATTGTTTTGTATTGGAGATTGACTATAAGTATTTGTTTATAGGAAAGTTGGGATACATGTGTAGGTTCATTAAGGAAACGAATCACTCTTAAAGGCTTGACACAACTATTTGCTACAAAAAAAGGATCACAGAGCAATAATATAAAATAGATGCATAAATAAAACACAAAAGATACACAATCCAATAGAGAGAAAGATATACATGGTTCACCCAATATGGGCTATGTCTACCAGATAAATTTCCAGTCCTTCCTTTATTATTATCCAACAAATGAAGGGATACAACCTACAACACGTTCATTGTAACTTCTTCTTGTTTTGTCACATTCTCCTCTCACATAATACAATATTCACTCTCGTACATAGCCACAATAAAATTCCCTCATACATAAAAGAGGGTTTCCTTCGAGGGGAAAAACCCCTAACATAGATTCTACTTTCAGATATGAAACCTAATGATGAATGATTCATATTGATTATGAAATTACAATATGTTACAAGGAAGCTTTCCCAAAAAAAATGCTTCGGGGGAGTTTCCCTTGAAACCCTACCAGGGGGGCGGGGGGGCGGGGTCCAATGAATGTTATCATCCCCCTTGGACCCCCTGGCGATATATGTTGGGGGAAATCCCCCCCACACACACCCCCCCACCCCTATCAAGAACTGGGATCCAAACACGACTAAAAAAATACCTTTGAATCACGAAGATAATTAATCTCCACAACCAACACTCTCTTCTTCATCCCAAACATATTTAACACCTAGAAAAACAAATTTCCAGTGAGTTCCTTACATTTTTTTCTTTATCTTTTTTAGAATCAAGGTTTCCATCTCACTAAAGTAATATGTGCTAAATTAACCATGTATTGTTAGAATTTGTTTCTAGATAAAAACTATGTGGGAGGTTTTGAAACATACAATGTTTCAAGTGGACACTGCACCCATCATTAGGGACAAAGAAGAAGTTATTATGCTAGAAAATAATTCTGAGATTGGTATTTAAAAGGAAGAGAGCTAAGTAACCATCAAAGAGAGGAAACAATATAACATATGGAAATGAATAAAATATCAAAATTGGCCACTAATATAAAGGGATAAAATATCAATGAAACTGGTAAAGAAAGTTGTTGAGAATAATATAGTATTAAATGGTGTTGGGATAGACTAATAATGAAAAAATAATAAAATAATAAGATTTCTTCAATCAAGCAAGATAATTGATATCGTTAATATAATATAATTAATAATGATGATAAAATAAAAGAAATAAAGTGAAAAGGAAAGGAGAAAACACATAAATAAGCTAGCTTCATCGAGACGAAAAACGATGAAAAGAAAAGAAAGGAACAATTAGATGTGAGGAAAAGAATCAAAATGAAAATGTAAAGAGAGGGGAAGGGATATGATGGAAACAATCGAGCTACTGAAATCCAAACAAAAGTATCATAATGATCAATGTGATGAATGATGGGCTTCTAGGATTGGAAAATTTTGTAGCCATCTTCGCGATTAAAATTGTTAGGATTTTTTCAATTTCAAGGGCTTCCCAAATGAGGCAAGAGGAGTAATAAAGGGCTAAGGCTGTAATTTTAGTTTAGTCAAAAAAAATTAGGTTCTTCGATTTAAAGGAGTGTTCAATGATCATTGATTTGGAGATTCAGTTGTCGGTAGTATCAACTATATTCTCTTTAATATAGGCTTTGAAGGATCTGCCAGTTTGACCTATGTAATATTTTTCATAGGAGCAAGGAATTTGGTAAACTCCTGGGCCAAGCATTGGGTCAGATTTATATTTTACAGTTCAAAATAGTTGGTTGAGGGTTTAATAGGGTTTGAACAAGGTTTTTATATTCTTCTAAGTCAAAAGTTTTGAGATATGATTAGTAGTTCCATGGATACAAGGAAGGGAGATGAGAGAAAGAGGAGGGGAGGAGGATGAGGATAATTTTGGTTTAGGATTGTTCGTTGATTGGAAGGGTTGGTTGATGTGAGAGAGAGAGAGAGATACCCTTGGATAAAAGGGCCTTGGTTAGGTGGGATTTTTTCCCTAATGATGGGTGGAGTGTCCACTCAAAATATTGGACATTTCAAAGCTTCACAAATATTTTTTATCTAGAAATTTTTTCTAACATTACGACTAATTGTGGAAACCTACATATTCATATTCTTAACCATATATTGTTTTTTTTTTTTTAAATAAAAAAGTTGGAACCTTTTATATTGACATAGGCAAAATACAACACTGTTGGGGATGCCAGCTGTCCCGCCTTAGCAGGAAACCGAGGCAGCTGGACATCCCTGTCCACATATCATCATCCTTGCAGAGCAGACTGAGAGTAACAAAATTAACACTGCTATCTCTCGCCCGTAGGAAACCGGGAGTAACAAAATTAAAACTGGTGTTTGCAGCTAAAACTAAAGCATATAGAAAGCTAACTGTCCTCAGGCATATACTAGTAAGACAAAACCACAAGCAAAGTTGGGGTCTAAACATCAGGTAACCTCAGAGCCCAGGAGAGTGTCGGCAGCTTCAGTGTGCCTCCATCGTGCAGGGAAGGCGTACGCTCTGGCACATGTTGGACACTGTTTCTTCGGTGTAGCTCTGGAATGCGCGGCGAAGAACATGTCTATCCTCTGCTCCAACCGCTCGATGCGAAAGACCTGGTCTTCAAGGAGATTGCGCACATCAAAGATGAGGCTGAGGTAGTCCGCATGGGGTGAGGGTGGCTGCGTTGGGCTGGTATCTGCAGTCGCTTCCGGCGCATGAGTTCCCGTGTCAGCTCTAATGGGCTCAGGAGGAGCCTCCTCCTCCACATAGCAAGGAGAGTAAGGTTCTCCGTTGCCACTGTCGCCGGGGTTGCGCTTCCCACCTGCCATCCCTGAAGTGTTGTCCATACCAATACACGAGCGGGGGTTCCATTTTTCTGGGACTGTGAACAAGGTGTGCTCGGGGGGGCTCTCTAGTCCTTCATCCGGGATCACCTCCTCGACAATTGCCATGCCCCGCATCCTTCTCCTTCTGGCAGCCACTGCCATTGCTTTTTCAAAGACCTCCTTGCGTTTTTGCCTCGACTTCGCTGCATGCCAGGCTGCTCCTCGTCGCGGTGTTCCCCTGAGTCGTGGCATGGCTATGCCAGGTGATAATGCGGCCAAGCGGTGCGGCCGCTTCAGTCGGACGGGAACAACCTTGTCGTGGAGCGAATGTTGCTGCAAGACAGAGGGTCGCGAGAGCTCTCTATCTCCGGGAGTTTCACTGCGAACAATGAAACTTAGCATGATGTCAATTACGATATACAGCGCCATCTCTTCCTGCATTAAACTATGAACCTTAGTGCGGGTACCTTCTCCTTGTGCGAGCAGGCTCCGCATTTGAATATGCCTGTGTAAATTCATGGCGAGTTAATGTGTATTTGACGTGAGCCGGTGGGCGCCGTGCCTCCCCGTCCCAACTCGCAGCCACGTGGTCTCCTTTGCCTCGCTGTCACCCCATCCGGGGAGTGAAGGTCTTTGGTGGCAAGGTTTTGGCATCTCGCGAAGACCTCTAAGACTGGTGAGCCGTGGCCTTCCCAGCTTAAGCATTCCTCGCCTGTGTCCACTGCCTCATTTTCCAGGTGATCAGCAACTTTGTTCGCCTCACGCTTCACATGGGAGGTGATGATACTGTAGTGCGGTTGGAGATGCAGAGTAAAGTCAGCTAGCAAGCTATGGAGTCTCCAGCTTGGTGAGATCTTGTCTGGGTTGCAGCCATGGAGAATTCTAGTAGCGAGCCTGATGATAACTTAGGAGTCTCCTTCAAGGAGAATCTTATGATGGCCTTTAGCAATGGCCCTTTGGAGTCCGCGTAGGAGTCCTGTTAGCTCAGCCACATTATTGGTTGTTTCTCCGAGGTAGCCTGCCTCCATATCGAGGATTTCCCCTTCTGAATTTCTTATCACAACCCCATAGCCTCCCGGTCCCGGGTTGCCTCTGGAGGCCCCATCAAAGTTGGCTTTGATGTAATGGAGTGGAGGGGGAGACCAGTTGGTAGGACTGGTAGGTAGACTCTTGTGGCGCTTTTGCTGATGCTGGTTGCTGGTAATAGGTTTCCAATGTTGAAGAATGTTGCTCTCCGCTGGGCTGCATTGCTGATCTGCTTCAGCCCAAGGCTTACTGCGGATTGTTTCTTGAATCAGGGATTTGACCTTCGCCCAAGTGACTTCTGGTGGGGAGGATAGGGAGTGGAAGATTCTCTTGTTTCGCTCCTTCCAGATTAGCCAGAGTGTGAATCCTGGTAGCAGGGTCCAGATGCAATTTAAAATGGGGTTGTTGAAGGATATGCTGTCCCAATTCTCGATTGTGCTGTTGATGCAGCTCCAGTTTCGGCTGGATTTGCGCATGAGTTGCGCTCCAAAGTCCCAAATCTGCTGGCTGTAGGGGAAGGCATTGAAAAGGTGCTCTTTGGTTTCCTCCGCTTGTAGGCAGAGTACACAGCAGGAGGGTCCTATGAGGCCTCGTTTACGGAGGTTGTCCCAGGTCAAGGTCCTGTTGTGCGCCACTAGTCAAAGAAAGGTGGAGATTTTGGGCCAGAAAGCCGGATTCCAAACCTTGCTCCAGATAGGCGCATTTTCTGGTGCCTGTTGATTTCCTTGTATTGTGTAGGCTTCCTTGATGGTGAAGACACTAGCCGGGGTGTACCCCCAATGCAAGATGTCTGGCCCTTCTTGATATCAGATTTTCCTGTTGGAGGCGTGGGCTTGCCAATGCTGCAAATCGAGAGTTTCCGGAACGCCGAGCTCTTGGTGTGAGGTTTTCCAGCGACGTCATTGTTGCTACGTGTCTTGTGCTGCCCAAAAGTCTTTGACTTTTAGAGGGGTGTGATGGTGCAGAGCTCTTTTGAGTGCGGTTAGTTCCTCCAGTGTATCCAGTGGCTTGAGCTGCTGCCATGAGTCTTGCCAGAAAAGGGCACTTCCACCATCTTTTATTTCCCAAAAAGCGTGAGTCTGAACCAGAGTGCGATTTTTCCGAGCAGTGTTCCAAATGTTGGAGCCATGTATGTAGTTGTTTTGCCTGATGAGCTGGTCTTCCGGTGCGAGAGGGGCATACTTGCGCTGCCACAACTGTGCCCACGCTGCTGACGGATTCTTCAACCACTGCCACCAAATTTTGGCTCCCATTACTTGATTCAGTTTGCCTGGGTCTCTGATCCCCAGCCCTCCTTGACTCTTGGGCATGCATAGTCGATCCCAGTTGACTAAAGCCCATTTATTTTTGGGTTGGATGCCTTGCCAAAGGAAATTTCGTTGTAGCGTTCGAATGGCCTTGATGATTTTCTTGGGGGCCGCCAGGGCCGTGAAGAGGTAAGTAGGCAACGCTTGGAGAACTGACTTAAGGAGAACCAAACGAGAAGCGATATTGAGGGGCCTGAAGGTCCAGTTGCGCATTCTATTGGAGATGGACAGGAGGAGGCTGTCCCAGGAAATGGAAGAGGTCGCAGCCCCGGTTAGGGGTACGCCTAGATAATTGGACGGAAGGGAGCTCCTGGGTATTCCTAAGAGTCTGGAGATATGTCTTTGCACAGGGACCGGAGTGTTAAAGAAAAAAATCTTGGATTTGTCAAGGTTGAGGGTCATGCCAGAGGCTTCGGTAAAATCAGAGAGGATGGAGCTGAGCTTGGTGGCTTCCTGGACCGAAGGGGAGTTCAGAAGGAGGGTATCGTCTACAAATTGG